>JAAAKL020008462.1:0-15898 GCA_010016065.2 Carybdea cf. marsupialis auct. non (Linnaeus, 1758)
CTTACTGGTATAAACTACGCGTGGGGTAACAGCGCCGAAACACTTCTCTACGGCCTTTTTGATCTGGTTTTCAAATCGAAGTGAGACGTTACCAATCCAGGGCAGTTTTAAGTAGACGGCGAGTTTACTTGGTCCAAAAGGTTTTTCACTGGAAAACACTGACAGTTTTGCCTTGATGGTCGAGTTGACGACATCATCAGGATAGCCATTTGAAAGGAAAATTTGCTTTATGATATCGATTTCTGGTTTTAATTTTTCCCTGGAACAGCCCAATAAGTGCGCGGTGAACTAAGGTTTTGCTTCTTAATAAATATTGACAGATTTCCGTCTGGGTCCAGGATACAGGAAAAGAGCATATCGGTGCATCGGTATATTGTGTAGAACTGTTGGTCAACGTCAACCGGTTTGAGGTTGATAGCTGATGTTCGCTCAGCTATGAGGGAACACACCCCGGGTGCGTGAGCCATTGCTTTAAATACAGTTGATGACCTTTTTTATTATTTTTGTAGTAAATTTAAACTTATCATTTCAAATATTTAACTTAACTCTTCTCGATAAACCTACATTGTCACGGTACTGGCTCTTACATCGCGGACTACACGCGCAATGGGAACTTATCAGAAATATCGGAATTTACTGTTTAGACCATCAACAGAATAAGTCTGGGACTATTGTGGATAGTTTCATCCTTCAGTCTATGTTGCTTAAATACTTAACGGTCGTGTTGACGTCAGTTTGAGCACTTCAATAGCTATTTTTGAATTACCGCCTTTTATTTTCTGTTTATTAAGGTGGCATGCAGTGCTAGAAAATGAGAATTGGGCTGTAACGTTTGGGTCATTACCTTATGTACGTTTGTTTTTAACAAGAGTTCATGTACGATGGGTATATTTCGACTTATCTTTGGTTTTCTGTCTTTTGCGCGAAGTTTTACTTGGGTACGTTCTTTTGATAAATTCTCAATAGGCCAAAAGTCCCGGTTGTCGTGGCCAGTACGACTCCAACCCGTACCTCTCAAGTTTGCATTTTTTGACAAGTTTTCACTGCTATAGCCACTGAAATACCACCCCTGATAATTTGGCTTAGCCAGACAAGAAAAGACCCACCATTTGATTTTCCCCTGATAAGCACAATTTTCCCTTAATGACTCTTTAATTACCTTGTTTACGTTATGAAAGACTGTATATATAGACCAATCTTAAAGATAGTATTCATTCACCTTATTTGAATCCCAAGTAGTGGTCATTTCTGTGTTACAACTTTCATTACAAGCTTCAAAGACTTATATCAACAAAGATATAACACTTACCAATGAAAATATTCAAATCTTAACGTCGAACAAAAGGCCAGCAATATGTGATAAAGACCGTGCTTCTCACTGGACGGTACCTTTTACAGTCTCACTTTTCTCTAGTTGTAAGAAAAGCATAATTCTGCTTAAATGTATTAACATTTCGATTATTTTTATTCATGGCTGTTCCGCACCTACTTTTTTTAAAAATAAAAGTGAGCCAGATCACAGAGGCCCAAGGGTCCACTTAAACACTGGGGTTGAACACGGCTTTACGGTTTTTCCACAGCAAACAGAGAATGTCGATATTTACGAACTCACCATATTGATATTAATCCGATCCCACACGTTAGGGGGAGGTAGTTTCTTTCGTATACCTTTTTTTGATAGACTGTAAAGCTCTGAATCTCTTTTACTATTTACCTTTTTAACATAAGAAACTTACATTTTGCCGACGTTGAAATTCGTGGGTTCTCCCTTATTTACTTTTTGTCGAAATTTCTCCGTTCGAAACAAAATTTTGTTACAATGTTAGATGTAAATAAAGAACTTTGTCCCTTATACTTTTAATTTTCTATCATTTTACTGTAAAAAATCGTGCTTACATTAGCATTTTTCTGAAACTATGGTATTTTTCTCTTGCCTCCTATGAATCAATAAATGTGGTAAATAACATCATTATAATAACTCAAAATACATATGTGCTTGAATTGAATTAATGAAATGTATAAAAGAATGCCTTAAGAGTATATGTAGCAAAATAAAAGCACTTGACCTGAATCAAGAGCATTGTGATTGTCAATAGCTAAAGCGATTTTCAAATTTTGACTTTTCTGGATGTTCACCTATCTGTTTCTCTGGTCCCGTCAAAAATTCTATTTACTCATCATAAATTAACCTCAAAAACTCGAACTCCCATATCTCTAAGTTTCGATAACTCAAACAATTTTCTCTGTTTCCGTCAAAAATGCTATATACTCCCGAATAAATTAACCTCGAAAACTCAAAGTTTCATAACTCTAACTTTGGATGATGAAACAATTTTCTCCGGTCCGGTCAAAAATTCGATACATTCTCAAATTAATTAACCTCTATAACTCGAACTCCCATAACTCTAACATTCCGAGATTCGAACTAATCGTTCCCGACCCTTTAAAAGTTGTGCCTCCATTAGTCCACTTATTTCTCCAAATCAAAAAGTTAAATGTAAATTTTTTGCCTGCAATCCTCCTATTTGAGGAAGCTCATAAAATCATATAGCCATTCCCGTTACTTCGACATCACAAGGGGTCAATTTCATATTGAGCAAAACGTAGACTTCATGACACAAAATGATGCTTTGCTCGTACCTCGTTATTTAACTCTCTTGCTGGGAATGGATGTTGGGCACTGTTGGTAATACAAATCGTTCTTGCATTTCAAGAGATCTTTATGCTATAAAATCTGTATTACTTTTTAAGTTCCTTTTTTATTGTTTCGATGAATGCTGTATCTTCACATTGCTTCAAGATTTCATTACTAGTAGGCCCCTATAACAGAAGTGTATAAACATCAATGATTTTGAAATTTCTAGAGTAGTTTTGCTTTTATCCACACTTAAAAAAAGTAGCCAGGTAAAAATAGTTAGTACTGCCCTATCTTTATGAAGTTGCAAAACAATACGAATGAAAAGTCCTTCCATTACAAAAATTTACGAGATTTCCTCTTCAGCCATCCAAAAAATAATATTTAAGGATATTTACTGCAAATTTAATAAGAGAATAGCCAGCTTTAATGAAAACTGGAAAAATCTGGTAAAAACTGGAAAAAACCAGCTCACTCAAACACCCCATACGACCAGGAACATCCACCTCCTGCTCCCAAAACTGGCACGAGTTGACTTTCGAAATGAGCTAATATAGTCATGTCCATAACTCGCTATCCAATAGATACATTACCAAAAACAATAGGAGGTCGTGCCATCTAGGGTAGAGAGGACGGAAGTCCTGATGGTTATTTTGGCATTGAATCCGTCATCTAATCATGGTCTATGGGAGGCTTTTTCCTCAGAAAAGGGATAAAAATAGCGAGAGCTTAATATTATGATATTTATCATACAATAAAGAGATTAATGTTTATGAAAATTTATACGGAATTTTTTCCCGAATTTTTACTCCTGCCTAGCAGGACAAGCTCTCGCTACGGCACTGCCTGCTAATGTAGCTTTATGGTGCTCGCAGACAACCAAACGTAGTTTCATTCCGTTACACCATGTCGCTAACCTCATCCCAACGCTATGCTCAAAAACACTCAATTTCTTTTATATTGCCTGAACTCCCTACTTGAAACTTCTTTACCTCCTATAAATTCTTGTGATTCCGTGTGTCTTCGAGTTATTTGGGGGTTCTACTGTATGGTAAAGCTGATCAGCTTGGATATCCAGGTCTCGCCTCTGCTGTGTATGTATGAGAACGAGGAAAAGGCTAGATAGTCCTTAACCCATTTATTCATGAATGCTTGAAAAGTCTTTGCCTAAACCTAGGATGGTCTGTAACAGAGGTTAGATCCAAGTTCAAAAACTATATATTCTTGCGTTCGATTATTCCTTTTATGGATAAAAGTTAAAATCTAATTCCAATTTGTTACCATATTTAGAAAACCAACGTGGGGCTTGCTGTCGTCATAGTTCTGAGGGAGTAGAATGATTTATTGAGGAATAAGTCTTTCCACGTCTCGATATTTGGTAACGGAACATCTTGAATTTCTGATTAACTGCCACATTGCAAGTATGTGTGACGAAGAAATTGCCGCTTTGGTAATCGACAATGGCTCTGGTATGTGTAAAGCTGGATTTGCAGGAGACGATGCTCCACGAGCTGTGTTTCCATCGATAGTTGGCAGGCCGAGGCATCAAGGAGTTATGGTCGGAATGGGCCAGAAAGATTCTTACGTTGGAGACGAAGCGCAGAGTAAGCGTGGGATACTTACGCTCAAATACCCAATTGAACATGGAATCGTTACAAATTGGGACGACATGGAAAAGGTACTTTTAAAACTGTAATTATGATCTGTATTTGGAGGATGAGGAAGAAATAAAAATACAAATATGAGGGGCTCAGTGTGGACTTTCAATTCCATGACGTAACAAGGGCGTAATTGTAGAAAGACAGATGGCAGATTAACCTATTTTCAAATTAAATTAAATCAGCTGTCTATTAGTTGAAACATTAAAAATGAGGATCTCTAATGTGCATGCTGCGTGCTTGCCATACACCTACTCTTACTTCGCCGACTAACAGGATGAAACAGAAAATTCAGGGAAGGGACCGGGGGATCATTCAATGCTATTAATCAACAGCAAAAGTTCTCACTACGTAAGCCTAAGTCACCTCAGCTTGAGTTTCTATGTAGGCTACCGCTTTTCAGTATTTGATGTCCTTTGATATGTTCCTATCCCTACCCTTTAGTAAAGAAATTTAACTGTACAATAAAGCTTGCAGAGAAGTATTTAATGGTATAGCAATATGACTCAGCACGTTTATAGCAAAGGAAACTTCCCGCGAGAACTTCCTTGTCCCTTCCCTCCTGTCACACGTCTGTTTGGGGAATAGCCCTCAGCAACACTGTAACTTTTGCGAGTAATATATACTTTCATGGCTTTACAGAGACTGTATGCTATCCCTCGTAAAACGAGTTAGGCTGTAAAGATCCAAATAATAGTCTCTTGCAATGATTGAGAGACAAAAACAAATATAGCAAGGAATCAATCTATGATGATCGAAACAGCATTTCTCAAAAAAATGTGTCAACAGTTCTCAAATGCCATTAGAAAAATTTCATAGCTACAACATTATAAAAATGCATGTTTTCTAACAATGCCACAACCACAGCCTCATTTAAAGTTGGATTTGCTTTGCAAAGAAGATTAACGTCGGATTCTTTTTTATCTTTAATGGGAAGAAAACCCGCTATTTTATTTTTTGTGTACAGTTTCTTTGGAATGAAGATCCGTTATGTAATTTTTTATAGAAAACCTTCACACATTAATCAATGTTATACATGATGTTGCCAAACGGTTAGGTTCAAGACTGACATACCAATCTTAGGTGTACGACGATCTGATAATATCTCTAACCAGAATCACAGAGGCCTATCAGCTCTGAAAATGATAGGAATTACCTGTAACGTTTAAAAATTGAGTTATTCTGTCATATTTTTCATTGCTGGTAATACTATGAGTAGCTACCAGTATGTTGCAATTTGTTAAGTCACATCGAAAAGCTTTTTGCAACTGTTTCTATAACTCTTTTATCATTTAAAACCGGCCGAGATTAAGAAAAGGCGGCACGTTGCTCATACATCAATCGATAAACACCACGAGAATGTGCAATACAATCTATTAACACCAAATTATGTAGATATTGATACATTTCGATGGTCGATAGCTTACCCCTTGTTACCTTGGTACTTCCCAGCGCATACATACATATCATTTATAGCATAGGGGGATGCTGGCTCTATCATTATATACATAATACATATATCAACTTAAAAACTAAATAGTAGTGGCACTTTTCCAAATTATGAATATACATTGTGTCCCCTTATTCAAAAATCCGCCAAATGTTGAAATTACACAAGCGGTCATCAGCGGTTTTTTATTGCTGTTATTCTCACCAGATGCAACTTCAGACGAAACGATTGAGGCCTGCATTATGGTGGTGGTTTACTCACCCTTGATACTCCCCGCAACATGCATATTCCAGAATTTTCCTTCATATTCTTGTAGTACTCATTGAGATCCATCTATTGAGATATATATATATATATATATATATATATTAACAGTAAGATACCACCCTATTCTTGCAATTATTAGAAAGACGTATACGTATAGGTGGTACTTTACGTGTTGACAATTTAGGCATCTTCTCGTGATACCTTCGTGATTGAGACTATTTATGTGATCTCTTCTATCTGATAATTAACCTTTCCACCATTTGATTCGTCAAATCAAGGATAAATATATCCACAATGATGGCAAATGACAGTGCGGCAAACGTGATACAATGACTAAAAAAAGGCAATAAATCACTTCATTGCGAGCACTGTCATGACTTCATATCTTCCATGAATGGGGCATTGGATTTGGGTTCGTTTAAATTTCTCAACCATCCTTATTGATATTTATTCGCTATTTGTTTATTGACAAGGAAGTTCGACCATTTAAATTTTCACCCTAACAAACATGTGACATTGTGGGTTCTCAACACTCCTATCTCATAGCATGTTATGGATGGGGAACTGATGAAACCCCAGCGACGCGGACCACTTTTACGGCAAGTTCAATTTTATAATTTTAAAGTATTTATAAAACTTTTTCAAACGATAGCCCCATTGTAATCTATATTACCTTATTACTTTTTCATACCAGATTTGGCATCATACCTTTTACAATGAACTTCGTGTAGCTCCTGAAGAACATCCAGTGCTTCTTACCGAGGCACCACTGAATCCGAAAGCGAATCGAGAGAAGATGACCCAGGTAAGGTTACAAAACTTAGTGTTGAACGTTTTCCAGACCTTGACTTGAAATTCAATTTCTTCCACTTTGTTTATTGCAGGGGTTTCATGTCCTAACGTGCAGTAAGGATAATAATAATAGAAAGAGAATGTACGGTTAATAATCACTCTTTCTTACATTTTGCAACAATCTATCCTGTGAAATAACTGCTGTATGATCTGCCAGATATTTGAAATTCAGTGCCACCTCGTCCATCCCAATTAAAAGTGCCCTTATTAGCAAGCTTTAAAAAGGCAATTTCTGATCTGCTAAACGTATCAAAAGTATCCGTGTATCAATCTACGACCTCAGTACTTGCCCTGCACATGGTATGGTATCATTCAATTATTTATTTATTTACTTGATAGTATTTATTCAGGATCTTCACATCAGCTACAAAACTGTTTTTCATGTAAGTCCTGTCAAATAAATAAGAGATATAATTAAAGTTAAGGTAGAATAAAGACTATAAAAGTTAGATAAAGAAGTAAATTATAAGAAAAAGATGATCATGATTTGAAACGTATCCTAGTTACATTAAAAGCGTTGCATTCCCCTAAAAGATAAAATCATTTACATACAGAGTCACTTCTTCATAAAAGTCAGTGTGCAGTAGTTCTTTTCACGTCTTAACTCCAATGGTAATTCTATGTATTCAACGGCTAAATTAAGGTAAAATGCTCTCTCGGTACTTTGCAGTTTTGTTTCTGGTATGAGACTGGTAATTTCTTGTACCTTTGTTATGCTCGATCAATTTAAACTGATTGTTGAGAGGGTGCGTTCCATCTAAACTGAAGACATTAGAATCATCAATCCATAATCATCAGTGAATTTTATTACTAAAAAATATTATTACCTGTCCTACGGGTATAATTGGTAATAAAAATGCATTATTGTGTTGTTACCATTTACGTCTCACAACGAGGCTCAAAATCCCATCTAAACTGAAGACAATAGAATCATCAATACATAATCATCAGTGGATTTTATTACTAAAAAGTATTATTACCCATCCTACGGGTGTAATCAGCAATAAAAACGCATTATTGTGTTGTTACCATTTACGTTTCAGAATGAGGCTCAAATATCTAGGAATCATTCAGAAAAGTATCTACAAGCCCTAAGGGCAACTTAACAGGAAAATTCCTTAAATATCGCAGAGAACTTTTAAAAAATTAATCTGAGTTATGGAATGTTTTCCATTGATTAGAGTCAGAACATAGTCTTAGTTGTTGGTGTCTCCTTTTTTTTTTGTCCACTTGATTGTAGACAAACATCATCGATTTAGTATAGGAAGGTTGGTGTTCGGTCTTGAAACACTTGTTATTGTGTAGAGGCTGTTGGTACGACTAGGAAATATTGAGTTTTTTGCTTATTTTTTATTTTATTAATTTTAAGTTCTCTTCTCTATTTCTATTCAAATATTGAGTAAGGAAAAGTACATATGGCTAAAAATGGCGTTAGCAATAGTTGTGTCTTCGTAAATGCACAACGAATCACTCTGGCACGTTGACAAATGAGTTAGATGCTTGCTATGACTTTATTGGAGCCAAATGTTTGTTAGTTTTATGTACCTGGTCGTATCTGATACTTGTCAATACATTTCATGTTCTCCAGAGCCTCTTTTCAATTTTTCCTTGAGTTGCGAGTAGCAATAAGCACCTATGATAGGTTGAGCAACTAGTTTGGGAGAAATGTTTCTCTTAAGCGCCGGGGTATAATTAAAGATTCAGTACCTATCTTATGGCTAAGAAGGAAACAAGGAGTGATGAAAACCAAAGGTTTTGAGAGCCTTCCAAAGTCTCCAAAGTCTCCGACAGTCTACAAAAGTCTTGGCAGGGATGACGTCGGTACGGCAACTCAAGAGTGCTTTGAAATAATGGCACAGAGGAGAATGAAGATACATTGATCGATCTGTTCATTGATCGACCAATTGATTGATCGATTATTATGTTATGTTTTAACTACTTTATTGAAAGCTGATGTTTATTTTAAACACATCCGGGCTTCTTCTCTTCTTAAAAAGCAGAGTCCGAATAAGCCCCAACTAAAGGCGTCTGTTTGTAGACCTGCGCCATGGGAGCTTAATCAGTAAATTACAGTATTAACATGGTTGATAGTCTTTAGACGTCCCTATGTTTAAAAACTATGTACTCTTAGCAGTGAAGTTGGGCTCTGCTTAGATAACCACCGGAAGTGAGATAATGATATTTAAAATAGAACAATTCAAGATACCTGAAGACGTCTCTTTCTGAAGAAAAAATAAATACATGATAAACTTAATATGTTTTGAAATATGAAATAAAGTATTAAGGCCGGACAGTTGTGTCATGGATATTAAAGCTGTTCGGGGCTGATGTTTGAAATGATGTGATGATAACAAATTGGGAACTCTATGTTAACAGTGACGTTCAGAAATATAGCTAGCTATTGTCTGGTTAAGGTTGTAAAATTCTTAACCAAAATCAGACACCTCAGCAAATTCCATTAAAGTTTTCCATAGCCTACTCTGAAAATCCGTCAATTATCATTATTTGTACTGGCCATTTTGGTCCACAAACACTTCAAACATATAAAATCATATTTCGTATGTGGCAATTTTAGAATTCAGGGCTGGTGCTATTATAAGTTTTCATGAAGTTGAGTATTTCTATTTTTGAGGCGGTACACTCGATTTCGAGCATAGCCTACTGCCAAACCAGAGTGAGCAATGTATGTATGTATATATATATATATATCGACTAGCCCTATTGTCGACTTTACTGTTGCACTATTTAGTGCAGTGGTAAAGTCGTCGTTTTCGGTGTGGGAGAACCTGGATTCAAACCGAGCCAACGCCTAAAGCACTTCATGTTTAATGAGTTCTATACTATGTAGTTCATGACTGCTTGTGTGTCTGCCCGAGTACATTGTGCATCCATCTCTTTTGGGGGCGTCCTCTGCTTCTTTTCATTTGGATCATGCCTTCCATGCATACTTTTGAATGTCCTTTCTCAGACCTCTATATGCGACCATATAGTTTTAGAAATGCGAGAAATGTCCTAGGGAGAAGGCACATTTACAGGGGTAGTCTCCCGTTACCCTCCCCAACCAATAGTCTTCATATCGGGCTACGTGAGATTCGAACTCACAATCCCTGGTATGCGAGTACGACTCCTTAACCACTATACCACGGCGGGGGGCGGCTCTGTTCATTACTTGCATTTATAACAAAATGTTGACTTTCATTTTCTTCTAGATCATGTTTGAAACATTCAACACACCAGCTATGTACGTCGCTATACAGGCTGTTCTATCCCTTTATGCATCAGGAAGAACAACTGGTATAGTTCTAGATTCTGGTGATGGTGTTTCCCACACAGTGCCAATCTATGAAGGATATGCATTGCCCCATGCAATCCTAAGATTGGATCTGGCTGGAAGGGATTTGACCGACTACCTCATGAAAATCTTAACCGAGAGGGGATATTCCTTTACGACGACTGCCGAGAGGGAAATCGTCCGCGACATTAAAGAAAAATTGTGCTATGTAGCTCTAGATTATGAGCAGGAAATGGCAACTGCCGCATCCTCTTCAAGCCTAGAGAAAAGTTATGAACTTCCAGATGGGCAGGTTATTACTATTGGAAATGAAAGATTTCGCTGCCCCGAGGCAATGTTCCAACCCGCATTCCTCGGCATGGAGTCCGAGGGTATTCACCAAACGACATATACGTCCATTATGAAATGCGATGTTGATATAAGGAAAGATCTCTATGCCAACACCGTCCTGTCCGGTGGCACAACGATGTATCCAGGCATTGCTGACAGAATGCAAAAGGAAATATCCTCACTAGCTCCATCAACAATGAAGATTAAGATTATAGCTCCACCTGAGAGAAAATATTCGGTTTGGATCGGGGGTTCTATTCTTGCTTCCCTTTCAACGTTTCAACAGATGTGGATATCGAAGCAAGAGTACGATGAGTCTGGCCCTTCTATCGTACACAGGAAGTGTTTCTAAGCCGGATAAAAGACATAATAGCAGTTATTTGGACTGTTGTTTGCCGTTTCAGGTTCTTGTATCTTGTTTCCAATATTTGGGAAAAAAGCAAGAGTTCCAAGATTTCTTAGTCGTATTTCTTGGAGTTGCTTACTTTCGAAATTCTAGAGCAAAGTGTTTTATTAGCGTTAGCTCCTAATTGGCGCACTGGGACACTCGTCAAGAGCTTAGAAGCTTCAACTTCTCGCTCCTCACCATTATTTTTTATTGTTGTTTCCGTATATTTCTAAGGCACTCCAAAACCATTATGGACATTCAAAATGGGGAACCTTGATAAAATACTGATATTAAACAAACCAGGGAATAAAATAAGGAGGACTTATTTGAAACGTCAAAGTATAAAGCTTCCCTTGAATGTACTTGGAAATAATTTTCCAACTACGTGTTCTACTTAAAGCTTGTAGGTACCGGGGTATAGGTACAGGGGTACATAAATCATGACCATCCCATCCTTATTCACATTCTATATTACTACGATTTTAATTTTGTATCGTCAACACCTGAAACTACAAAGAGCTTTCGTGCAATCAAAGCCACGCACGTAGTGGTACCGATATTGTACTTTAGTTGTTTTATCTGCACCCAGGCTACAAAATAAGGCCAAACTTTTGACTAAAGACATGCCATACACCACAGATCCCACTTGGTCCCACTAAGAAACCACTGTTATTTTCAAGTGTTAAACTCTCTCTGAGGGGAAACGGTAACACTTCATACCAATCTTTTACTTGTGCATGTATTCCAATTATGATAAGTATGCAAAATTTTGAATCCAAAATTATTTGAAGAGATCATCATGTATGAATAAGCAAAAAATAACTTCTGACAACTTCTGTCTGACAAGCGAAATTTCTAATAGATGCTATTGATATGTCAGGTTTTCCATTTCTCCCTCGCTATTAAAACCTCTCATTAAATGATTCTATCCACTCGAACAATTTCTAAGAGGCACCTTGAAAAGACAGATATTGAAAAATATTTATTTCGGTAAACCAATTTTCCCTTACTGTATAAAAGCGGCGCATCATGTGGGGGTCTTTAACTAATCAAGGATATCGAAAAAGCGCAAGAACGTTAGTGTGAGCCACCAGAATCACAATGTAGCTTAGTTCATTAAAATGCCACAACTTTCGATATTAGTCAATGACGGGCACATACAAAAGCATAAAATCCTTTAAACTTGCAGTCGTTTGACGATTTGAACAAAATTATTGAAAATTCCTTGTGATTCACCAAAGATTTCAATATATGAGCATTCATTTCTCCTGAAAGAATCTGCTGCAAGGATATTCCCGTTCGAAAAGGCGACAATCCTTTCTATTTTACTGTCTTAAAGAGTTTGCCATTCCTGTGTTTTCCCGAACATTTCAAAATGTCCCTGCAAACTACGGCTAATTAAAGAAGTTGCGCTTATATCTGCCACTCTGCGTCTGGTGGCAGTCCATCATGTAAAACTTGATCAGCTACAAAATAAATGTGTGATATCATATTTTCTTCATTAGCCGTCTTTAAAAGATAACCAATTCAGAACTGTTGCTCCCAAACATGGTTGTGAAAGGGTGTTGGCTCACCATTGCCATACAATCTGTAACCTTGGTCGAAAAACTCGGTCTACTTCCATACTGTGGCGACCACGCAAAAAATGCTGTCTATTTCAACTTGTAGGTTATCGCCGCGATAGAAACAATTTCGGAATGATCGCAAATCTGTTTCAGCTAAACAAGAACTGACCACTACATTTGTTGACTGCAATGTTTATAAACAGTACATAGAGAAAGTAGTCCAAGGCAAACAATAGTACACAAGTTAACAACTGATAAATATGAATATGATAAATGGGTTTTCATATCTATCATTTATCATTCGATTAAGATTTTCACTTGGCCATTCCATTGCCAATAAGTTAACAACTGTTATTAAAGTAAGCAACAATCCTTATATTATACAAGTCAACAAAACAAAATATTGACGTAGGGTTGGAAATAAGTTCACTGCCTTTCAATAATGTGAGGGTGCTGAATCAGAAAAATCTTATCACAGTCTAACCTTATTTGGAAACATCTTGGTCTTAGATTCAAACCTATTAAGTATCATACGACAAAAAGCCCTCAAAAACATTTACATCAAGTAGGTAAAATTATCTAATAGGAGACAAGAGTCCATTGTGATCCTGAGTGTCTAATGATCGCGTCTTGTCAAAATTTGCGTTGTCGAAATTTTCTTGAATGCTCCGAATCGGGTACATCACCTAAATCTCCCATCTTCCTTGATATCTTTTCTCCATTGCCTTCACATCCTATTGGAAGCGGAACACTCTTCTTATTGCATCATATTCTTCTTTAAGGTTTTTAGAACAACCAATTGATATTGACTCACAAAGTTTAGCGATGGGTAGAAGAATTTCAGGCTTCTTTTCAAGCTACCAATAAATAACTTCAAATCAGCAGGAGAATACACAGTAACACCTAATTTCAAAAGTACACCAGGGATATCTTCACAAAAATTCAAACTTACGTTGATTATCAAAATGACAGCATAAACTGCTTATCTGTTGTTCTAGAAAGTGACTATAGTTCCATGCTACAAAATGTTTTGATCTTTCAGTCGTGATGACGATGCTTCGGAATTTTCATGCGATAAAATAACGCCCCTTATCGATTCACAGAGATTGTGTTGGTCAAATAGTACAGGCCTAAAAGGGCCAACAAAGTATTCATCGTCCTCTTTTTCTCCATCAGTAAGTTCTTTGTAATCAAATGGGTCCTCCTCTGAGTGGATAATAAATGGAGAGATCAGGTAACTCCTCAAACTCAGGTAGAGGAATGTCATCACAATGAAATGTTAGTCGGTGATTTGGTCGTTCGCTCATATTCGAACCATTTTTAACCCCTCCCCCATCATGTTCGTCTATGTTCATTTTTGCTAGACCTCCTGCCTCTACCAAAGTTCGCTTTCACCTTGATTCCATCCCCCACCGTCATTGCTTTCATTCTATTCATCAACACAGCCTCTGCAAACGACACTCGACAAACAGACAACGTGAAATTGCAATTTACAAATTGGAATGTATCTCGTGTTTAAGTGAACGAATTTGAGCATTATTCCACTGCTTATTCTATCATTTTACAAGGAAAGAAGGGACTGAGTTTTTTGCATTTTCAACACCAGTCATGAAAGAGAAATTGGCTACACGAATGGAGAGCAAATTCGTCAGCAAAGTAGGTATCAAAACGATGAATACTTTACTTCAATCCTTGTCAGGCACATAATGATAATTGTGTAATGGGTAATAGCATCATCACCATCACAAATGAACAAGGGATACAGTTATGTACAGTTGTGGGGCAAAAGCGACCGATACACATTGATAAACATTAAAACTTACAGAATTCAACTTCAAGAAAAGTATTTCAGTCGTCAATAGATGTTTGCAGAGATAAATGTTGACGTTTTTCTTCCTGGTAGTGGCAGTATCCAAGATATGAATTACTATTTTTGGATAACAAATGAAAATGAAAAATGCAAAAGCGAACTCCCCTTCTTCCTACCCCCTACTCCTACCTCCCCACGTAAAAAATGATCATTTTTGTTCGCTTTCCCGATACCCCCTCTCCCCCTCCTCCGCACGAACGCAAAGTTTGAATGGCCCCTAATCTGATAAAATGATGACTAGTATTTACATGTTCAGACATGGAGATGTACTGGTCATAAATAACTCCCATGTTCCTTGCAGAACTACTCGGACTGATTACATCTCCAATGTCGACAGACTTTATGTCAAGCTGTGTCCGATATTTTGAACTCAAGACCACGTGTTCTGTTTTGTCCTTATTAAGCTTCAATTTATCATTGATTAATCATTGATTTAGAACAGCGACAGAAGCTCCGATTTTGGGAACAGTAAAGTCCATGTGACCTTCAATGGAGGGACGGAAAGAGACAGAGAGTTGTATGTCCTTAGCGTAAAAGCGATAGTCCATGTCACGCTTACGCATAATGTCCGGCCAACGACGCTGTGTGCAACAACTAAAGTATGGGTCCAAGAACCGAACCCTGAGGCACACCAGAATCCACACTACGTGGCAAAGATGTGACATTGTTGAAACATACTGCTTACGATAGGAGTGATACGATCGCAACCAAGCTAAAACATTCCCCTTTATTCCTACCCTGGTGAGTAATCTATGTAAAAGAATCTCATCGTCCACTGTGTCAAAAGCGGCTGACAAGTCTAGAAGTAGCAGAATAACAGCATCCTTGTTATCAACAGCACGCAATATATCGTTCTGTACTCGCAAAAGTGCTGTCTCAGAACTGTGATCAAGCTTATACGCTGACTGATAAAGCTCATGAAGATCATGAGTCGCAAGTTAATCGAGTAGATGAGACGCTACCACTTTCTTCGTTGCCTTGGAAAGAAACCTAAGGCTGGCAGCAGGTCCACAGTGGTCGTGTACTTCAAAATCTAACGATTACTTCTTCAAAACAGGAGAGAGAGCTGCCTCCTTCATCTTTACCGGTATATACGAGCTCCTCAAGCGATCAAGGCAAACCACATCTTAATCAGTGGAGGTCGGCTGTGATCAAAGAGGTCTAGATAGGGGTGGGTGCCGCTAGACTGTATTTACCCATGATTCGCTGCATGAATATTACATTATTATCAAGAACCATACCGGATTGGTCGAGACCCGGATTGAAGAGGACCGCACCTACCGTCTTGCATCAGGACGGGGGTAAAAGTTTACTGCTGATGCACACGTCAAAGCTATAAGAAGTTGAGAACAGTTTGTTATCGACACGTGGAACATCCAGACGCTACGGACTTAAGGGAGAGTAGAGGAGCTTCTCTATAAAGTAAAGAACTATAAATGGCACGTCATTGGCCTCTCAGAGATGCGCTGGAAGAGCAGTGGAGAGACGACAACTGATGAGGGACACAAAATATACTACGTTGGTGATGAAAGGCAACATATTCATGGTGTCGGATTCTTGTTCACAAAGACTGGGTGAACTTAATCATGGG
>JAAAKL020008463.1:0-15896 GCA_010016065.2 Carybdea cf. marsupialis auct. non (Linnaeus, 1758)
CAAATGTATTCTTCCATATCCAAAACTTTGACACCACTTGGAAACAACACAATAAAGAGGACAACAATAGGTGTTCTTCATTTAGACTATAATAAATCCTTATGTCTTTAATGTGGGATTGAGTCCTTTCTGAGCATGCCCATAACAGTTGGCAAATTTCTATGTGGCGTTTCCAGGGTTTGAATCGGAAGGAAATCAACTCTTTGATCAAGACTCAACCAGTGGACCTTCTACTTTTGTTCTTGTATCACAAATATACTCAAAGCGGATAAATATTTTTTGCAACATATGTTCAAATGATGCGGAATTTTCTCCTTAAACTTTTGAGACAGAGAGGAATAGGAAAATTATACGAACGACAATGGAAAAGAAAAATCCGAGTCTAGTCAGGTGCACAACTTAACAGTACTCGCGTGCTAAAATATATCTTGAGCCAGCCGAATTTAAGTAAATACTGCAATTGAAAGTTCTCTTTACCGTTCGATGGCTTCTATATTTAATTGGAAACAAAGAAATTGTAGTTGGGTTTTCTTTGAGTTAAGGGAACGCAAAACTATAACAATCAACGATCTAAAAACTTTTGCAGTCTTTATGTCACTGTATCATGAAGAAGCGTGAGGGAAAGTTACTATAAAGTTTTTACGTTTTCTATCTCCAGGATATTTAGCCGTTGCTTCTCAGACTCCAACAGTTTAAGTTATGCTCGAATCAGTCCTTCTATTCTGTCTGTATATTACCCATCCATCGAATTAAATCGAAACATAAAGAACGCAAAATATATTGTCATGTTGCTGTTCTAGCTGACACTTTACGTGTCACATTCACATATCGTCATTCCTTAACTTTCAAACCTTCTTTTGTCTACTGTCCTTAAAAGACCTGATTCCTAATTTATCGAGAAACAATGCAAAGAAGGATGTCCTTTGCCCTCAGAGTTGACTCTGACATTTTGCCTTCGCCCTTGTAGGTCGTTCCCAACTTACAAATAGAGAACCTCCACGAGAGATTCCCGAGGGCCAGTACGACTGTGGAGATGGATTTTATGACCCGAAGACAAGAGTGGTGGTTAATTATAGCTACAAGTTCTTACGAAATGCAGGTATGTGTTTTAGAGCTATTTTTACAATCATGCGCAAACCAGGTATCTTTTTACTTCGTACGCCATTAATCGAATCATAATGCAGTTGAGGCCACCAGCACATGAGCTGGATTCTGAGCGAATAACTGAAGGGAACATGATGTGTTTGTATTTCTAAATGTTTATAGATTCGCAATAAGAAAAGTAAGAATAGAGAGAACGTTCAAGAAGGCAATTAATTGTAATCAAATGAACTTTTTCTGGAGTTTCTTGAAAAACCAATCGACTAAAAAAATGCTCCGAAACACAAACGAAATTACTAGTCAAAAATTACCCCGGATAAAGTCGACCCCGTTTTTAAGATTTACGTAGAGAGATTAACCTTCGTAGAGAATTTGTTTTAATTAAAACAGTTTTCGTCCGGGTAAGTTGCCAATTTTTTGTATTCAAAAACATGGATTTTGATGATCAGTGTCTTCGGTGAAGGACCACATAGTTTTGAGTTACAATGCTTTGCATGAAGAGAGCAAGTTCATTAGAACAGCTTCCAAGTTGGCTTTTAAGGTGAACTCTCCTTCTTCGAAAAACTAAATCGAAAGAAGGGGGAAGTCTCCAAGGGTTTGTTGAAAGATTTCTGTGTCAAATTGCTATATTTCACCAGCTCATAACTATACGTTGCTGCTTTTTCCGCATCTTCTCGTGCATACAAGGGAGAAAATGAAATCTAATGGACACCTTAAAGTGAACCTTCTTAAGACAGTGTCACAGTATAGAAACTAGTGCATAGGTGTCCTGTCTTACCTGATCCTAATGGTCAGTGCAGTTGTACGAAAGCACACTGCCATAATTTACTTGTGGTAGCTGAGCCAGTAACACAATTGATTAGCCAAACAAAGGGTTGTAATTCCGAGGCAGTACCTTAACAAAATTGGTTTGGTATCGTGGTAAGATACAGAGTAAATTGGTGAATTAGAATAGAACTCTCTGTGCTTCAGGCTTTCAGTGGACCATGATCGTACCATCACAGACCAAGTGAATCCTATCCGAAGCATTGAATAAGGAAATGATGGCAATAAACTATTCTTCTATGGTTCATATTACACTTTATGTGTATTTTCCGATACACAGGATACTATACGTCCAAGATTTCGAGGAAACTGGAAAGGAAATTTTTTCATTTGAAATGGTAAAATTCATGTTTGTCAAACATTGAAACATCTTCTCACTGCATTTTGACAGATGACGACGAACATGAGTGGATTGTCAAGAATTGTCGCAAAGGATGGGATGAACATGTTGGATATCAGGCAAAATTGCAGTTGTAACACGCAACGGCCATAAAAAATAAATTGTATATTTTGTACATAACTCTTACGCTGTAAATTTTTGCTTTACACAGTGACTAAAGATGGCCAGTAGAAGTCTCAATTGCTCTTTAATTACTTGTCCCTTCAAGCTCTGCCCGCGGCAGTATTCTCAACTTTCTTTGCATCCAAATTCGCTTCATGGTGTTTACATGAACCATCTGCACATTGAAGATTGTACTGCCGCCCCCTTTTATATTCTCAAGCGATTTGAGAGATTCTTTTTGAGATACGTTACCAGTGCCTTAATCACGGGGGGGGAGGGGAGTGGGGGCTATAGCCCGTCCAATAATTTCCAAGGTTATTTGAATTTTTTTACAGACTTGTCTTTTCCTGGCCAAATCTTTGGAACATTGAAATCATCTAGGTGAAAATCAGTTTAGCATCCCAATAAATATCTGGTGGTTACGACACTGGTTACGGACGTATAAGATAAGAAAGCATCTGCATTGCCTTTAGATTTTGATGCCTTTTTACATGGGGATCGCATGTAATGATGGTAACTCGGAGATAAGCACTAGGTATATAGTGCCGTTGACTTGCTAGGAGAAGAGCAACTGGGCATTTGAGTGCTGGACGTGCAAACGACATCATTTCTTGTTCTCTACTCAAAATTCTTGGAAACTTTGGATTTGCAAAAGGAAGGGGCAATTTGTGTCTTATACTTTAAATAATGGTTTGACCACATAGTTATTCACTACTGTATTTATTCACCGATTCAGTAGTGTTCGAGGTAACTTATTGTCCCCATACTTGCTCAAATTTTCTCTTTTTCCACTGCAGTACCTCCTTCTGATTAATTCGGAAAAAGTATCCCATACCGTCATTCCAGTAGTTTTGTTCAAACTCACAAGAAGCCCAAACCTTATTTATTTCAGGGATTTGATGATCAATACAGAAGACATTGGCAATAACATTTTACACATTTTGTCCGTGTCCATTATTCGACAAGGAGACAATTATCGTCACAACAACTCTGGCTGTAAGAAAAAGAAGTCAAAAAACAGATTAGGTTTCTCTTGACATCTTTTCAAGTCAGAATTGTTGTAAACCCGTTCTACCTTCATTTCCCTTTTTTACTGTTGGTGTAATGCTCACAGAATACTCGTTGATAACAAGAAACAGATCAAAATCCACAGACCGAACTCCATCCCGTCCTTTAACTGGCACGCGGACTACTTGGTCATGTTTCTCCCCAAAGGACGCTATTCCGGTGCCGAGACAATCTAACTCTGATCATCACGCACCTCCGACACAAATGCAAAAAGCTCTCGACAGGTGTTCTATAAATATCTTAGGTTTTCAGATCACCTATTATTAGGCATATTAAGCAAAGAGGATTTGTGTTTCAAACGGACTTTTTGATTCATTCACCTCATCGTTTAATTGCTTTGTACTCATCGGGTATCAATTCTAATTCGTTTTCTATTTAGCATTGGGTTTTTGCAATATAATATTGAGTTTTCTATCGTATTAAGTTTCATTGATTTCTTCTCAATCTCAATTCTGACGACTTTGTACTCTGAGGAGTATCAGATGCAAAAACCTTTCTCAGTACTAAAATGTTTTCGCTGTTTCGTGCAGTTTTATTGTTTTGTACCACCAACAAACTATTTGAACACTGGTAATAGCAAATCGCCTGAAATGAAAGAGAGAAACTTGTTAGCGGTTTACAGAATAGAAGATTGCAATAATTTCATTAAAAGCAATTTGTGTATAATGGAATGTGGAAGAATCCATCATGATCGTCACCATCACAGAAGTACAGTCAACACTATTTCGCATTTTATCATGGGAAGTAATAAAAACGAAACCGACTGCCTATAAACTTTAGTAGAAGATAACGCGGACTACAAAATATATAATTAAAGACATGATTTGTACAAGAGGTCCTTCGTTCTTGCGAAAATAGTCCACCCCCTTGCGTATCGCATCAACGACTGAAAAAATTCAGAAACGGCGCAGAAATAGACAAAGCTACTTCTATGACAATGCTATTCTTATTCTCCCTCCAAATGAATTTCATACAACCAAACTACAGTCCGTCACTTACAAATTAACACAATGTAGACGTTCGGGAAAATACAAGGCAGCGGGAGGAAAAACGTTTCACAATGCACAAAATTTCTATACACTACAGATAGCAACGCTTTGTTGCCTGTGTTTCCCAACTACGTCAACAGTGTTGGGATGGCCATTGGTAATATGACATCATAATGACTCTGATATGATAGAGGTGATAAATTTATATATCTGAACACTTATTCATGGTTCTGTTATATGCCGAACTTAAGTACAAATGCCTTATAAAGGATGTACCGCGCGAAAGAGCGTCGGCTGTTAACAGTTTGAAGAAGACGCGGTTAATGACTTTGAATTATCATCATATGACCACAATGATGGGATTAAGGGGATGCTACGAACACGACAAAATGTCTAGATTGGAGTCGCGCAACGGAGATGAAGTGAGGATAAGGGGATAGTGCTTCGGAACACACAGCATCAATAATGATTATGAGTAGTGTAAAACTCGTGAAAAGGTAGCAAGATACTTTATACAAAGACTTGACTGTTGCACTTCCAACACCACAGCTATTCTTACAAAAACGAAGTACCTTGACACAGCCACAGTTTTCTCAATTGACGCGAAGACACATTCACCAGGCTCCCTACCTAGTCATGGCACTTCGTGCCCTATTATGGAATCGCAGAAAACATTCTAACATTCGTAGTAGAGTGGAGCAGTGGTACGTAAAATAAGGGAATGGCACTATCTCGGGTGTATTTGACCCTCGATTGCAATGCACAGCGAAAAAAATTTAGTTCAACTAGGTCATTTAGTTAGTTTGGAATATTGAAAACCGCCCAGTATTTCATCCAATTTGTTGGAGCGGTCTCAGCTCTTTTTAATCTTTCTTAACAATTGTTTTCCTTTAGTTCCGCCTTACAACAGGAAAGCAACCACAATCAAGCCATCTATGCCTCCTTCCTTTGTTGGAAAGAAGTACCCTTTTTTCCTTATAATCACACAACTAGTGGCAAAACGCGCAACACAAGCTCCATCTTTCGTGCCAAATGCTTTCTTTCTCAGTGAATCAACAGCACACCAACAAAACTTTGAACGCACAAATTCTGTTCATTATTACGATGCATACACTGCGTCTATCCTTTAATGATTCAAAGGTGCGGGAAGAAGGAATCCGATTATGCTTAAGGAACATTGATTACAATAATAACAATAAAAGCCATTAAAAGAACGTCATTCCACGTGCTGAATGCCAAAACAAGTGCAACGAGAACCCTTACCCAAAAGAAGGATGGTGGAGAACATTTTGGAGACAGCCAATAATTTCAAGGCGACAGCGGTTACGGCATTCGGCCAGATTAAAACATCAGGAAGTCGGCAAAATAGTGTGTATGTAAGTAAAGAACGTGCTATACGTGCTATCATTAATTAAATATGACCGATAATAAATTATAACTTCCAATTGAAACTAATGAATGAGGTATAACTATACCATTGTCCATGACATGATCTGTTCCACATTCATACATATTTAGTGATAAAAGTTGGGTTAGGGCATTATGAATTGAACAAACCGAGCAAATGTCCGATCTCTTCACAGATTGTCGACTCTGGTCCATGTGAATTAGTGAGTTTGTCTCCACATCTTCATGGTTCAGCTGCTTGAAGACAATATATGCAACCCTCCAAATTTTTCTCCCGGGAAATTCCGACTTTATGAAATTGACCACAACCCACATTGACCCCATTAAGTCGTAACGGAAATGTAGCCAAAACGAGGGCTGCTAATGGTTTAGCTCATTGTGAAAATTTGTACAAGTTAACTAAAGACATCTTGGTACTTGGGAAACTCTCGCTAATAGAAAAACAATGGGCGATGACTGTGATAGCCAAAGTCATCAGTACTCTATTCAACAATTTTTGTACAGCTAATGAACTTCACAGATCACTAATACAGTGGCCAATAGCCATTCCTATCTCAGAACCCCTTCTAAAGAATCCTTCTATCCTAGAACACTAACCATCCCTTCAGCCCCCTCAATAAATACTGCTAAGAGTATGCCTACACTACCGTATACAATTATACAGCATTCATTCGATCAGCAAATAAAGACCCGTCATTTGTTACTGGTTACTGCATTTCCCAGTTCAAATCCGACACCCACAACAAAAGAGCCCGTCACAACAACTTGCACAACCAAAATATGTTGTAACATCCATAAAATAACATCCGTTGCATTTTAGGGACCTCAGAGTGGGTGTAAGATTGCGGAATGCTACTGCAGTGAAGAGATGTATCAAGAACAAAGATATCTTCTATGTATGGATTGACACTAACGACATTTAAAGGGCAGCGTATCATCAAAATGCACATAGGACGAAGCCATAAAATGCTCATTACGTTGGTGGAAATGCAACAGTCATTCTGTACTACGAAAGGGAATGCAAGAAGAGCAAGTTACAACACATATATGAATTAATTACAATATGTTACCCCATGTCAAAACTTCATAAAATCGAAGTACATGTCAAAAAGCCATGAATTAATACGGAAAGTGATTTATATTATTCTCTAATACAAATGCAAGTCGGTCTAGAAATATTCTGATACTGTGAGGCTGATGGCTTAAGTTCATCTAGCACAAGTGTGTAGGAAGAGGCTGCTTAAACGGAAGACTGGGGAAGACAGGTCAGAGTAATGGGGACGATAACCTAGGGCAATTGACTTATGTGATTCGGAGTAAAAGACCATCTGGGCACCCAGTTGTGTACAGAGTTAACGTCAGCACGATAAACATTCTGATATGCTTTACTACGGGAAGGTGTAAAATTGGCCGGGGGCTATGATGGTACAGTGAGTACTGTTCTTTGCTGAGCCACCGGGGAAAGGAGAAACTTGTTCGTTACGCTCACAATACTATGTCAAGGCCCTACAGCCGTCTTCAACCAATTTTCAGGTTGCCTTTATGGGTTGTAGTCAACCTGAAAATTGTTGGCAAGGCATGTTCTTTTAAACAACAGAGGCAGAATTTTGGAATTGCATACCTTTGTGATACCTAACACCACAGAGACAAGGGATGACACGACCGGACGAGACTATTAGCCTAGCGTCTGACTTAATCGGCAAATAATGGGTGGTGTTGCGCTACAGTATCCAGTAAAAGGGCCTATAGTAGATGGGTTAGAGCTCATACTTTAGCGGTGATGGGGTTAGCATAGCCCGGAGTGGCAAATTCTCCATTGTTTCACAGCCATGACTGTTGACTATCTTTCCAGCCAAGAATACGCGCAGAGATGGAGCCAGCTCAAACTACACTAATAATTCATTCGGGATGAAAATCTGCGAAATAATATATGGTACTAATCTTAAATATTTCATCTGATGCTACAGATTTATCAATTTATGAGAGCAATTAAGACAGGGTGTAAATTCCTTTCGTCTCAGAGATGGTGAAATCCAGCCATGTTGGAAACCTTCGCCAGTTTTCCCTAGTTGTTCAAATAATTGACGAATTTGGAGTGCCGTGCCATCGCTGGAGTCCTTGCGAGGTGTTTCAAACGAATTAGGTTCTTCGAATGCCTTTATTTCAAGCGTGGCATCATTTAAACTTTTCAGGTTGCTTTCAGTCTCGCTTTCGTAATTGTCGGCATTATCCTGTGCAGTACTCTCGCCGAAAAGAGACTCTAAGGAATAGTTCAGTTTTGGGACTTCTGTGGATCTGTCGCTTCCGCTCTGCAGTGCCAGCCTCTTATTTACTAATTCTTGGAGTTGCCTCTTTTCCAATTCCATACCAGACCTCTCCTCCAAAATCTTCGATACGAGTTGCTGCAGTTGATTAATCTTGACCTAAAATCGAAGAAATCGAAGATCAACATAAAATCGATACTAGAGATAAACGACCGCTGACAACGTGGTATGATTAAATGAACCCTCCCGTTATATACCTTGTGTGCTATTGTACAAATATGGCCATGCAATGAGTACTTCGAAAGAGTTTGTCTTCTTGTTTTTCTTCCTCTTCTTTGTAACAAAATATATTTCAATTTAAGATGTCATTAAAAACTATTTCACTTAATGAAAGGAATTTTAGACGTTTAGAAGTAATTAGGCAATTGACGATACCAGGTTGTGCACTCCCTTTAAGTGAGTTCTCGGCATAAGTTTCTTGAAACAGTCCTTGTGACACGTTTTGCGGAAGAAAACTTTAATGTTAGTGCCATTCTTACACATTGATCTGTTTATTCCGGTGCTTTAGTTCGAGTATGTTGATAACTATTCGAACTGGATTTGTGGAATGCCGTTAAAGTTTGATGGCGGAATTATTAGGACCAACAGATGGATAAAATAAGTTCAGCTGGGGATAGAAGCTGAACGCAGACAAGCGTCCTATAAAAAGTCTACTAAGAATCATTCAACTATTAAACACAATACCTTTTCAAATCGTTCCAGCAGAACCCTGGCAAAATGATTCTAGTCAGACATTAGCAAGGCATCTATTCGTACACTTGAGAATGATTAGCTAAGGACTCGGGTTATTAACAGACTATTTCTTACATGCGGCCACAGGGCGACTCACGTTTCGTTGTGCTTGACTATTTTATTGGCTTTTGGCATGAAAACAGTTCCCTATCCACCTTCGTTTCCTACTTGTTATCCCTTACGGTAAAGTCCTCCTACTTTAGAATCTTTTAGATTACCGCAGAAACTAGCTGATGTCTTAGTACGCGTATCATAAAGATAAAAGTACAACAGACACAGTAAAACCAGCCTTTCATTTTTGGGGCCTAGTTGAAAAACGTGTCTCTTGCATCACTCTTCTCAACAGCGCTTTTTTAGCGTTGCTTCGGCGATTGAGTACTCGGTTGTTCGACCGCCTTGATATACGCGCCAAAAAGGAAAGTGGGCACACAATATGATTGCCCAAGAAAGTATAAATAAACCAGCAATCACCGACCATCACAGATGGTAAATATGTATTACCTTGCAATTAATCCACAACACGGTTCAATAAATCTAATAGTGATTAAAACTAAAACTTATATAATTCCTAACGAGTGCACCTAGTTGTCCATTACATCGCCTCATCTTGTGGAGCATTTGGTCGCGTGATCTAAAAAGCTGGTTTGAAAAACCACCAAACAGGGTTCGATGGAATTTGAACGAGTCATCGATAACTTCTCTTCACCACAATAACAGGGTACGTGGAGTACATATGAGGGAATTGAAGGAGGCGGATAATTCAGAAGCCCGTCGGATAGTGCAGATCTGTCGTAGGAAGGCCCGGCATTGTCATACAAATATCACGCTACGCAAAAGGCACTAGTGCTTGTGGTCTGCTTACCACTTTCACTGAAATTCACTGAGTAGGCCACTCACCTGATCGAATAGTTAGGCATTAATACGTTAAAAGCGATGGGAGAGCTCGTCTAAGTTAACTTATCTTATTCTACTTCCAACATACCTGCATTCTTCCATGTTCGTTAGAGAGTTGTGATATCAGACGATCCTTCTCAAAGAACTTGTCTTTTAATGCTTGACGTTGTGTATGATATAAACTGATATATTCACCTGAAACGAAGCAAAAGATTTATTATGCACTGCGGAAAAATTAGCAAATACAATTACTAAAATCAAAACCATATATTCTAGGCACTTTTTGCATAACAGGGCATCTTCAGGAAGAGTACGAATTGGTCACGTACGTAATAAATGAATGTCACTCAGACAACTGGAAATCGTACAATGAAGATAAAGATACAATAACTGCCAATTCCTTTAACCACCATCTGTAGTAACTAGGATTGCAAAAGAAATTTGCTAGTTGAAAATATCTGCTGCAGTTGCTACTGATTTCTAGATGAAGGATTCAATTGATGATAAGTACTGTAAATTTCCGGATGTAATCCTCTGAAAATATAAATGTTCGCAAGGACTCTAAGCTCTAACTTTTCTACACTGGTAACAGGAAGAAGGAAAAGTGAACAGAAGAACTGAGAAAACCCAACCGATATCATCTTTGGGGGGAGGGGGGTATACATGTATACATCTACAGGCCTGATGCAAAAATTATAGATTTAAACGCATAAAAGGACTTTTGGAGTCAGGGAGTGCTCACAGTGTAGTGATATATATGATAAAAATCATGAGAGCACACTGCAACATTATCGCACACATGCCTGGGCATTTACTGGGACCGTACCCTATGGCACTGAGACAAGCAGTGCACGCACCGAAGGAACATGAATAGAAGGAGGGTCAGAAGATAAATGTAAGAAAAGCTTTTGAGAAAAAGACTGAAAAAGTCAAAGAGGGAAGATAAGGTGACTGACGTATCTAATTTGTGTCTTATTCTACTTTCCAATCTGATAAAACATATATTTTCAGGATTTAATGACCTAACGATTACGACTTAACAATTTCGACCAAACGATTACGACTTAACGATTACCACTTAACAATTACGACCTAACGATTACGACCGGGAAACGGGAGAGCTACTTATATTTGTGCTTGAGATCTTTGACTACCTATGACTGCAGCTGGAAGAACTGTTAGGCATTGTCTCATTCTTATTTTGTCTTGTTTTCTTCTTTTCGTTCCAACTGCCTAATGAATCACAGAGTCACTTTGTCACCTTGCTTCGAGTGCATAGCTACACTAAGAATTCTCAAGCTTTACAAGACACCTTAACGATGATCACTGGTACCAATCGCTGCGACGACTAATGCAGTGCACAGCCATAGAGAGAGCGACAGAGTCTCCAACTTCCTTTAAGCATTGTTCATTATTTGCTTTCATTAATTTATTACCTAAAATAACTAGTGAAGATTCTCTACGTCTTATCTTAAGATACTGTCTGCTGTAGCCGTATACGCACCAGGAGAGGAGTGACTCCACTCATGACTCCATGATTTCTGGCTCTATCCCGTTCATGATTTCGTAACGTCGCTCTTGCATTCCATGAAAACTCAGACAAGAAAATTATTTACCAGTATCCTATAACCGACTAACAGATTCACGAATGCCAAGGCAGTGACATCAAGCGCGTAGTTTTAACGCACAAATCAGTCATTAAACAGAATCACAAAAGTGAAAAGGTTGCGTGCTTTGTCGCCAAGCACAGGGCAGCTGAACCGTGGATGCATAATAGAGGGAAACACTCATCATTATCAGACACTGAAGCGAGGTATAATTAAAGACAGGTCCATAACAACAGACATCATATCCGACAAATGCGATCTGCATGATCAATCTGGTTCATATCCTTACATACCAAACATCGACTTTAATCATTTGGAAAGTAAAGATGCAACTCTATAAAAGTTACATAAGCGGACTTTAAAACGCGCCAAGATAAAGTAAGACGTAATATTCTGGTCAAAGAGCAGCAGCAAGCGCCTTCTACTAGCAGTATTTTAAAGACTTCATGAGAATCCCCTCCTCCTTCAATGAAGACAAAAGTAGTTTGGTGAAATGAAACAGTATAGTAATCAGAGTGATGTAACAACTTAACTAAAATAAAAATACAAAATGGGAATTCATAAGGTTACATAGAAAATTTCGTGTAACATAAAAACTTGCAACAAACCTATTGTTTCCGTTTCAATCGACAACTGAAGGTTTTTATGCTCCATTTCCTGGATACGATCTGCTAAGGAGGCTTTCTCTTCCATCAGCTTTTTAAAGCGAGCCTGAAAGAACAAGAAAAAGTTAATACTTATCGGTACGTTGTGGGGTATGGACAGCGCATCATTTGTAGCATTGAATATTTGGAACCCGTGACGGCTCCCTTCCTAACCGACTCAGTAATGATTAAATAAATTATTCACTAAGTCGTAACTTGCCCTAGCACCCAATAGCATGCCCCCCAACTCTTAAAAAAGATTACTAACCATTCAGAGGATGACCGACTTCTGTCGTGGTCGCTGCAATGATAAGCCCTTAACACGTTACAGTCGCTCACAAGTTACACAGCAAAGTACTTGGTAATTTCTAGGTGACGACAAGTAAGTTCTCATTTTATATGTTACATGCAGATCATCAATACTTCGCTCATAGTGCCACTATCCAAAGACGGGTAAAATCGTGTTAGCTTGTCTTTTTCCTCACTGACACAAAGCTGACAACCACAAAGCATGCATAAACCGTTAACTACCTAAACCGTTGACTACTTACTTGTTCTTGATTATACCCTTCGCACCGATTAATTTTTCCGTAAAAGGGGGTAAGAATGGCAGAGCTCAGCTGATTCCCTCTTGTCAACTAGTTGCTAGGAACTCCATGCACCACACAATTGAAGCTTACTGTTTGAGGCACAGGGTATAATGCTTTTACGAATAACAAACTTTTTAGGCTTTCTTTATTGTGTTTGGTCCTTGCTAAGTTATAAAAGAGTCGTAACTTTGAAGTCATCAAGCGGTCTATCAGCCACACGAAAGCGAACTACATCGCACAGTGTGCCTCACTAAATGCTTCTTATGAGAAACGGGCATCGCTTGTTCCATATGTCTACTTTGTCTAGCGCATGAATCCATCACGTGGTTACAAGGTTAGGCCACAAGACCAGAAGGCACACAATTTCGACGCTCGTCTGCACATCGCGTTTGTCATCTTCACTGAAGTAAGCTACCGTAACATAGAACTTTTCAAATCAGCAAAGATGTGACCACAATAGTTAAGATCAGCTACAATCCCATTACGCTGAATTTAATAGCTACATACGATAGTACACAAATCTTATAGAAATTGCATGTTGGCTTATTTTAAAAAGTGAAAAGGCCCAAAGGATGTACCTGTGATGCTGACAGCTGTTTTTTTTCGAGTAGCACAATTTTTATACTTTTTGTATAATGCAATGGTTAACTAATAAGAACTGGAATATTTTGAAGAAACTTGCTAAAACGATTTAAGTAGAATAAAGGTTACAATAACGAGAAATAGCTAAATCTCTTTTGAACTGAAAAAATTCTTGACGTGCAACACTCCGAAGAGTTCAAATTCGTCCGGATGTCTTCTTCTTCTCTTCTTTCATGGGGTCATCCATTGTCGTTAAACGATGGTGATGTCATGACGTAGTGCTTTCTCCAGAATGCTCTATCGTTCGTCAGGATGCAACTCACAAAAAGGGAATAAAATAAATCTCTTGCCGTATTTTCAAAAGCCAATCAGAAGCTGGACTGCATGATTGTTGTCGTTTTGACAAATCAGCATCAGTAGAAATGACTAATTAACCAAAAAAGCCCAATGAAAAAGGCAGACTTAGCCTTACCTATAATTTATTCTACTTAGGAAAACTCCTTTTGAATTGGCAGTATACATCGTTGTCATCCGACGTCAAATCCTAACACCAAGGAGAAAATATTGCAACTGTCCACTGCTACGAGAAGGTAAGCGCAGCTGCTATAGACAACATCTCGACATCTCTCTAATAAGTGCATACGATATATGAAAATTAAATTAAGTTTTCATTTAAATATCCATACACGATTAAATGAAATTTTCCATCGCTTTGGCTATCAATTGAGCAGTAGTTATCATTTGTGTGTAAAAATTTGGTAAAATAAGGAGATAAAATGTAGTGCCACAATGGAAAATCTACCTATTCATGACACAGTTTATCACACTGGCAGTGTTCAGTGCGACTAGGCAGCACACACTAGTTCGACGTTATCTGAATACTGAAACCCTAGGAAAGAAAATGGCAAAACTAGCAATGAAGACATCTTCTCTGCTTTCCTATACCATTGAACGATGCAACTTCCAGGACACGTTCGTAGTATCTGAAGAAACTGGCAATAACAACGACTTGGGTCGAATACCAGTTAAAATATAAAGTTTCACTCCCGACAAAACTTCACACGTCAAAAATTGTAGACTTCTTACCTGTAACTGTCGAAATGCAGTCTTGATAGTCTCGAATGAGATATTATTTTCATTTAAATCTTTGTCGGTCAATTCCTCTTGCTTTTTGTACATATCGATTGTTTCTTGTAGTGAATTTAGGCGAAGCTGATGTTCGTGCAGTTGCTGGTGAAAGTGCTCGTGCAATTGTCGGTTTTGCAACTGAAGTTGTTGCTGTAACTGAAGGTGCATATGCTCCCTCAGACGTCCGAGTTCCATATTGGCCGATTCCCTCTCTTGTTCCAGAGTGGCTATTAACTCTTCACGTTCATTGGTTAAATTCTCAACAGTCAAGTGTAATGACTGTATCTACAGAGGTAAAAAGGGTACTTTACTTCGTATGTAAAGAGATAAATACCGCTTTGCATACCTGCGCAAAACATATGCTTAACCACTACAACAAGAGATGCTCCATTCCTGTACGCCTCAGAAAATACAAGTGGCAAAGCATCAATGCAAATAGTGCGAAGCCAGGGCGCGGAAAGCATCGGTTGAAAGAACAGTTTTAACATAAGTTGCAAAAGTCTGAGGAGGAAATATTGATATACTATATAAAACCTTTGGCCCAACTACTCCACTAGAAGTCATCAGTCTGTCCTATGGTATGGAGGGCTCACAATTCGACGGGGCATTCATTTCAACAAATCAACATGGCTGCTTATCGACTTTGGTAGAACGCATTAGAAACAACGCGTATATAACATCATCCGACATCAATAACCAATGAAATTTCTCGAGTAGAAGCTACCACGTGTTTTCATGCTAAGCTCTTTCAAGTAAGACTGGTTAAAATCTTGAACCTTAGCAGCTAGTTACGTCTAAGTAAATAGGGAACAAATTACTTCAAGTTTGACATTGTAAACGGGGGCTTGCCGCTTCCCTAGACGAACCAATGTAACCATACTTTCATGCTGCCCTGCGTTTCGATACAACATATCTGTACCACACACGCGAATATACACATTCCATAAAAATTCTATTTATTGCTTGGCCTATACAAGCGTTTAAAGCACTGTCAATAATGCCGAAGACGAAATTTTAAAGATAAACTAATTTTAACACTATCCAAGATTAAGGACTGCACGATGTACCTTCTCCTCCTCTTCCATGGTAAGGAAATGTCTTGTGTTTTCTTTACTCGTAGAATCCGAATCTTCCTCGTCGCTTTCTATCTCGCCGTCCATTTTCCTGGCCTCCCTCGTCCCATCGGACGAATCCGAAGAGTGTTCAGTGCACATGTCCAAAGAATTGGGTGTTGGCGATTGCAAAAAATGTTTGGACGCCTCCTGCTTCTCCTCGACACTCAGCTGGTGCATGCTCAAAGTATGTTCTTCTGAAACGATAAGATAAACAAATAAATCAGATGAAGTTGAGGAATTTGCTTGCATTTTCTTCTATAGATTATAAAAAAATGAAATGAAATGCCTCTCAGCATTATTTTATGATTATTTTATGATTATCTTATGATTTCCGATAGGAGCTATCAAAAAATATAGCAAGAAAATTTGGGGGAATTCAAAGCCTAGT
>JAAAKL020008464.1:0-15894 GCA_010016065.2 Carybdea cf. marsupialis auct. non (Linnaeus, 1758)
TAGCAGCTTTGCTAGTTACATAGCTAGAATTTAGTCTCAACAGTCTGTTCTGCACTGATGAGCCCACAAAGGGCAAAACAGTTCTGTCTGCAGATTGGTTGTATATATATATACATAAGTCTATCAGTGAAAACATATGTACATAAGTAGTAATTTAAGCTCTTACCGTGTTCTTCATATTCTTCCTCTGTGCTGTCCTCAGATATCATATTGTTTTTAATGATTACTTGAAGCAAGCTTTGTCAACAGGATTGAGAAACCCATGAAAGGCACAACTGTAACACCAATGTCAAACTGTAGAGGAGGAATACAGTCCCCCCTAGGGTACAAAATGTGAAAAGATAAATGAGTTAAAATGTGCAAACACAAAACATGTTAATATACAAGTATGCAATAGACAGTTACTGCTGTCTCTGAGATGTAGACCTAAACTAATCTAAGGGGCTGACATGTTGATTATCATGAAATGTACTGCAACATGATGAATGTCTGACTCCACTTCTAAGGTGTTCTTTCTTTGCTACAATTATGTTTACAAATAAAATGATTTGGGTGTGTACTGGAATCAAATTAGAGATCAAAGCTGATTAGCAAATGGTGTCTATTCTTATGTTAATGTACCATTGTTGCTGTGAAAATATGCTTTTGGGCAATAGCAAGGCCTAGATGGACAGAAATCATTGCCATAAATTAACAGCTTTATGGGTTGGCAGGAATCATCTCTTATTTAAGATAAGATTCTTAATGGAAATAAATTGCAGTTGCTCAGTTCCCCTTATCCCTATTTATCGGAAATTCAACATAAATTAAAAAATCAAAATAATGGATTGATTATCAAGTCACCCTGTTCAATTAAAAAAATAATGTAAATAAAATCTAGTAATAAAATTTAAATCTATCTTAAATTGCAATAATTGTTGCAGTGTGGTATTGATATTGCTCTATTATCAGATCAAAGAAGTGTGTCAGCTCTTTTTCTACTTAACAAACACGGTCATGACAGTGCCATAACCACTGGGGGCTATAGCCTCCCATAATATCCAAGGTGATCCAAAGATCTTCACTGATATTATGTCTTTTTCTTGCGCCTATTGAATAAAACTTACTAATAAATCAGAATCAACAACTAGTTTATTTATTTAGTAACATGAGTATGTATGAAAAATGTTGCACAAAGTGATTAATGAAAGAGAGTGAATTTTCCCTTAATAATCACTCAGATTTATTAGCTGCCCAAGTTGCAATGGACAATGACAATCATATAATTTCACCCTGCTAGTGTATGCTTTAACAAGCAGAATCATATATTTAAATGTAAGATCAGCCAGAGGAGCAAAGTGTTTTGTCACTGTTAAACACCACAGCAGCCAGTAGCAGAAAATCTATTGGTCTGTTGCGATCTCAAAGCAGTAACAAAGTTCAGGTTGTCAAGTTTATCTTTGATCTCACAAAGTCTACATGATTGATGGGATCACTATTCTGAATAAATATGGATCAGATAAGAAATTTAGCAGGAGGTCATTTATTGTATTTTCAAGATTGTATGACCAAAATATGATTGCATATACATATTGCTCTCATTGTAATGTTTCAAAGCAGAAAACTTCCAAAGTAAAAATTTTAGCTTCTTCTTGTGACAGGGTCACAGCATTATTAAGAAATGTTAGGACAACATTTGATAGGCTACTATAAGCATGACTACCATCTTGTGTCAGTGCTGAATCAATAGTTAAATAATTACACAGTATTAGGATATCTTGTCAGTAAATCACTGCAGAAATGGGTTGAAATAATTCCCAGTGTAATAATGTTAAAAGTATCAGCATCCTACAATCCTTATGTACCGGTAGTTAAAGAATAATATAGCAGTTGGATTCTTTTATTATCATGAATACATACTCCATTTTCAATTGATAGGCTACACAAAAAGACTTCTCTAGAGAGAAACACATTTTAAAAAGCAACATCATTATGAAGCAGAACATGTAGGACAAACCAAAGGAGCAGATCATTTCCAAGACCAGTGCTCATCCTACACTGACAAAGAGGAAACTCTCTAAAGTTCAATCATACAAAAACATGCTCTACCAAAATCCCAACACAAAAGCGAGGTTGATAGTTAACTACAGAAAACTGGGAAGCATGTTGACAAAGAGACAAAGCAAAGATAAGAACATGGTGTACAGATTTACCTGCACCAATGCTGCATGTAACAGCAGCAGTTACTGCATTGGTTACACCATGAATTCAGTGACAACCCAAGCAAAGAAACATAATCAAAATGGAGGCATCAAGCTACATTAACATGCACACAGGGAGTAAATCAAAATCGGAAAGCATATGATGATTTGCTTTAGGTCCACAAAAACAGTCAAACTAGAGATTGATGAAGCACTCCTCATGAAAAGAGACATGCCCACAATGGTTAGGAAAGGCAAAGGTTTTACTTTTATGTTAAGAATATTTTAGCACTTTTAAATGTGGAACTGAAACCATACCATTAAATTTGTAACAACTATCATTTTTAAAACATGGATTACAATATTTTTAGCAATTATTTTAATAGAAACTAACCTTTTATCAGTAAATCACATCACCCAAACGTATGCACCACTCTTACTAAAGTAGACCTTTTGCAGTAACACTTGCTCACATAAGTATCTACTCTATTATATGTTTGTACTGCTATTAAATTCCTTTGTGAATGTTTACAAATTTAGAGTATGGTATAAGCCAGCCTGTTCACTAGGCTTTTAATCACTTGTGAATGGTAACAATGAGTGCAGCGACATTGTGAACCAAATGGAACAAAATGGTATTGCTTTAATGTTCCTTGCCATTTGCACAATGGAAAATCCATGTTCAAAAACTTCGAGAGAGTTGCAATCCGATTATAAAAAGCAAACTGGATATTTACTATAAGTATAATGAACATTGCAGAGTGGAAGGTCACCTTATCGAGGACTATATGTAGGTTACAGAATGAAGTTCAATCACATATTGTATAGAAATCAAAGATTCACACTCAAGCAATCCTTAAGGCAATGGCAACCATGTAAGACAAAGAAGAGGCAACACAAAGTTGGTCCTGAGAACCATATAAAAAACCCTAGTCAGGACCTACAACTTCAGAACTAAATGACATTTTTGGATGGTATTTATTCTTTACAACAATGGACTTCTAAAAAGCCATTGTTGTAAAGACTAATCCATCCATTTTTTATAGTCAATCTTTTTCCATCTGTCGTTGGGTTACCGACTTTTGACCAATCTTTGCTTTTCATCTTGTCCTTTCCTTTGCATCTTCTTTCTTTAGGCCAATCTTTCCTGCATCTTTTCCATTTTGCCTCTCCATCTCATGGACTATTTGGTACTTAACAACTTCACTAGGCTACTGAAAGTCAAATGACTGTGCTCAAGTAATATTTGGGGGCAAATGTAATGCTATCCTGACTGTATAGCTCATTTTCATGTTATTTTCAAAGTTATACCTGGGTCAAAATCACTGCTTGAACTTGAAATCATGAGATGACCAAGCTGGTAAGCTGGGATTGCCATGTATCAACGGTTGTGTGATTAAATACAGTACATGACATGAATATAAGATTTCTCTCTTTTGTTATCTTAAGTACAGATACTGATGAATTTTCCGTCAGCAAATGTTCTCTTTTAGTTCTGTTTTGTCTGTATTTTACATCTCTGATCTGAAATTAGGTAATCAAGTTATTTGAAACATACCTAATGTACCTGATGCGAGAAGTTGCATTCTGTACAAGTTGTATATGATATAGTGTTCCTTAATTTCTGTTTAATAAGGTATGCAGTCTTTCAGGGGATTCAGGGTGGTTGTGCTATGTTCCATACCCCTGACCGAGTCAAGGAATCACAAAAATTAGATTACTAAATTTTGAAGAAAAATGCAACTTTTCAATGGCAGCATGTGAAAAGATACTTACTGCACAGTTTCCCAGCAGCTGGGGCTGGATGCAGATCTTGAGATCATTATTAACATCAATATCTTAAAAATTCAATTCCCACTATAGAAATCAGTTTGAGAGAATTTTCTAGGGAAGTGATGTATATATCATGATCAGAGATAAAAAATTGTTCGGTTCTATCAAACAATTCAACGCATGAAAATGGAGTTATACACTAGACTTTCTATTGCTTTGTCTTTCTAGCTGTTGTGAAACAGTACTACATTGAAAACGAATCTATCATCAACAGGCAAAAAGGGTGACTTGATGTTCCCATGTCCCATTGTTATCGGCCTTATTGGAAAACCTCTCCAATAAGAGTATCCAATGCAAGAAAAATGTGTGCCCTTGAACATCTTTTGGTTGATTGTATCCAGCTTGGCGTTGTTCTTGATGTGCTCATGCCCTTCGCTGTTCTTACAAAGTATGTCCTCGGTGAAGCGCCGATATTTCTCTATGTTTGAAATCATCTATTACTATTCATATTTACTACGTAGCCGCGTATGATAGCTTCAATAGAAACGAGCCACATTACAGCAGTTGTGAACCCTCACGTGAAGCCAACTTCTAATGACAACTATGCCCTCAGGACGCACTTCACTAAATTATAGTTGTTCGAATTCGTAGACATACCGTACTATTGTAAGAAGGGAAAACAGTCCTAGACATGAACTGAATCTGAGATGTACTATAAACTAAACATCTTTATTCTAGCCAACATCTTGCTTTAGAGAGTTACTCTTTAAACTAACGACAATGGGGGATTGTCTTTTAAACTACTAATTTTTATGGGTAAAGTTTTCCAATGCCTACATCACTTACCCTATCTCCTTCAACTCGATTGAGGATCTTGGTGCTAGATCCGTTTCTCTCAATAGGAAACCTCCGGTAGCTATGCTTTGCACTTAAAATAACTAAAAACAAAGTCGACGCATGGCACGAAATCTGACTGTAATCGTTCTCTACATTATCCAAATCTTGCTTATCGTAGTTTGTGTATTCCTTTCTTTATGAGACACTTCTCCGTCTCGAAAAAAGGATGATTCTCTTAGCCTCGTTTCCAAACACCCCTCCCCATTATTTGTTTTGGTCATTAACAAGGGCAGAGAAGCGCAAATTTGATGCTCATAACATTCTCAATTTAAGAACTTTCTGAAAAGTGATGATTATATTTTAAGAGAAAAGAATAATCAAAGAGCTTAGCAAAAACTCAGTATTTGCAATCTTACAATTTAAAGAAGTCGTGGCGTACTTCAATTTATCGCCAATACAGGGCTGTAATTGTCACAGAGATATTGAGGGGCCACATTTTGGAATTGATGAAGTAGGGAAAAGTCGCCCATCATGGTGGGGCGACAAAGAAAATGTTGAAATTCTGCTTCTCAAAAACGGCCTATGACGTACATTGTGACAAACCTAGCCTATGCAATAAATTTAGGCTCAAAAATGCAATAGGACACGAAAAATTGCTAATCTACGACCAAACGCTGTCTAGTTCTAGTCGTCCGAAGGTGAACATTCTCAGATAAAAGATGAAAAGAAATATAAAAACAAAAGAATAAGAATAATATTTTTCTAATGTTTTTATCTTAAATGATGGCTTTACATCTTCAGAGCAATGTTGTCAAACTTTTCTGAATGTACGTTGATAGATATGGTATGGTTAAGCCTGCTCTGACACATCGTGTTGAGCAATCACGTCTTTATACGTCTCATGGCACTAAAAGCACGTCCTTTTGTGGCATTGCTTGCTGGCATTACGAGGCAGTATTGTGCTAACGTGATGACTTGATCTAACAGTAAACACTGACCTTTGCTGAGCTATTGTATATGCTGCACAACTTCCTTCAGACTAATATCTGAAGAATTTTACTTAAACGAGCACGACGAACTCTGTAGCTGGGCTTGTGGCTGGATGAAGTCCAACTCATTTTCATATTGCTTTCCAACATATTCATTCCAGTATTTAGCAAGGGTGTACAAATTAGTTTCATTCAGCTTTTCGACTTTGTTTACTTTTCAGGTACGATGCTAAAAATGCAAAAATGTTCATTTGTTTACTTTAAACCCCTACTTATTTATAATCTTTTGTCTTGTGGAGAACCAATATTTCCTTTAATGTAAACTTACCGAAGCCCTAGTTTTATCTTGGCGAGTAAATTTGAACTTAAACGTAGTCTATCCTTGTCCCGTTTTCTGTTTACGACATTTTTGTTGCTGGCGTTCAAATACTCTTGGAAGGGTAGTATACAAAAAACCATGGCACAAAGAAAAAATACTTTGACTCCAAATATGGGGGGCTTCAGCCCCCTAGACCCCTACAAAATTACGCCCCTGCAATATGGTCTTCAATATGAATGGTATGAATATTGTTGACTGAAGTTGAACGATGAAGAAAAGTGGAGTAGCAAAAAATTTTCCATGAAGTTCGGAAAAGTCCATCTCTGTAATTCTCTTTCTCCGCTGATATGCAGGGGATAAATGTGGGTCAGTCTTTGCAATGTGAATGCAGACCTCGTGTTAGTCTCCAGACGCCAGTGGTGTCGCAATTGTATCTCTGAATGTATCTTTAGTCACAGGTTGTAGTGAAGTTTTTGCAACGAATTCTGTAACCAATTGTACTACATCGATCTCTCTGAATAATAACGATATTTGATATCTATATGGCGCTTCTAGCCATGTTTCTAAGCCAACCCACAAAAATCAATGCCTTCAATAATGCGTTGGGAAAGTGTGACATCACGATTTTGAACATTTTGAAATTAAGGGGAAAACTCAATTTTCATGTTACTCTATCAGCAAGAACTTCAATGGCCAAAATTGAGAGTCCCTTTCCCAACACGAAGATATCAGGTTTCAAAGTTTTGAATCTCTCTAACTAAACCTTATTGTTTAATGCTGCTTCCTAACTTAAGGAACCAAGGAATATCAACAGAGTTTTCACCAGAGATTTTTGAGATTCAAACGCCTCTAGTTTAAACATTATATACACTACAGATCTGCTACTTTGGGAAACAGCCTATTCCAAGCTTGCCTTTCAATATCTTGAGTCAGATTGTGGTACTATTTCTGAATTTTTTATTTGTGACGTCATCACTTTCCCTCCGCATATCTATGTTCTATCTTTAAAATGTTGCGAAAATAACTTTTGGTTTATCAACAGATGAAAAACTGGTCGTGATCAATTTCTGAAAAGGCAGCAGGTTAATGTTGGATTTCAGGTTTCTCGAGGATGAGGTTTTTATTTGTTCACGGTAAGACAACTTGAAGTTCATTTACGAATTATTAAATGGACACCCCGATTTAATTGAGAATGTGGTAAATCACAGAGAAGTATTATCTTTTTCAGTTGTCATTGTTATACTTTTTTTAGTAAGCAATTGCTAGAATAAACAGTTGGTTGATTCTTCCTTAAACATCACACAGGCGACAAAAATATTTAGGGAACTGAGTGTTCATAACTGTTTGATAACTCCTCACTTTTATTATAATCAGCACTTTAGGACAGGCATATATGAGATTTCAAACATAACAGATACCAATGTAATTAATAAAATAATTAATGAACATGGAAAATGAAAAAAATTCCATTACTAAACACTTCTTTGGCGATATTTTTTATCTTTCTCTATCATTTTTGGACAATGCCAATACTTCAATTGTTTCTAAGAAAAGGCTATGGTGAGTAGTTCCTCCCATGTGATAGTTGCACCTCTCACTAGAGGGCACATCACCTTTTATTTAAACCATAGTCATCTGGATACTTTCGCTCATCTCTGCGATTTTAGAAAGTAAGATGAAGTATGCTTTCTCGACATGTCAAAAAATAAGAATTGGTAAGTCCAGCTTCTATACCACTGTTCGTGTCACTTGTGTGTCCTGGTCTACCCACAACCGCCAAGTAAACTGATCAACTCAACAAAGTAACAAGGTAATTTTTCATCTTGGTGTTGTTAAGCTTGGGGAGACTATGTTTGTTTTTCACTTTTCCTTCAATTTTGAGGAGATTCAGACTTCTGTTTCTATCAAATTGTTCTTATAAAAGAAGAATGTGCGCATAGATAAAAGGATATCTGTGATGTTCAACAGAGATTTTATTCAAAAGATCCACTAGAATTACTCACTACCTTGTTACAAAAATATCGACACCATGTTTGAGCACAGTTGAATCTATACGGAGTTGTCACTGTAGGCAGGAGACGGCCATTATGCTTTCAATCTAAATTTAAGATTAGAACTTAGGTAACATCCCTACTAAGTAGCACCTCAATTTTTACGTCGATCTTTGGATTTGGTATGTCATTTAAATTTTTTCCTGTCCATTATGACGTTAAACAGCATCCAATTGTGGAATTTTAGCGTGGGGCTAATGAGGTTACCCTTGGTCACAACTACCTCCAGATCACCCTTGAGAAATGTGTACTGCCTGAAAGCCTGTCCCAAGACCTTGGAGTACCGGAATGGCGACCGGTGGGTTTGGTCTGCTTTTTGGGGAGTAGGGCCTCTCTTGCCTTGATTGGCAACCCTCCAAGAAACGGTGTCTCGATTAAAACATCGGTTGTTGTGTCACTTTATCACCACTAATTAGTATTACCAGATAGTGTTTTGGAAAAATATCGAGATAAAAACCTTCCAAAATCATGGAATATCAAATATATATTTCTCGATCGGATGTCGACAACACAAGAACCATGCCGCATCGTCCGTCGCGCGGGTTAACAAAGGACGCGCCCCTCAGTGATCTGGAAGACTGCGGTCAAAAAATATGGTACTGGATGTGACGACTTGCCATCGTTCTCCACAACATCTGGTTGCATGAATTCAAACTTTACATTAACTGATCTTATGCCGGATCTACAACTGGAAAGCAATGCATCGAAAGAACACCCCATTAACACCAATAGCAGTAAAGAAAAACGTTCCAGCAATGTAAACCAAATCAGAGCAACTATCAGTGTCCGAACAATCCATGGTGACTTTAAACTTGCCATGGTAACAAGAGTAGCTGATAAGTTAAATATTGATATTCTTGCTTTGTAGGAAAGCAAACACCCTAAAATGGCTCTTACATTTTTGATAATGAATCCCTCGGAAGATGGCAGCTTGTATGAAGCTGCCATAAATGAAAGTGTGAAAATAGCGTATGACTACTTTTAGCTCAAAGTGTTGTTTTGGAACATCATTCGGAAAACTTTAAGCACGAATCGTATCAGCATTAGTAAGAATCCATGGTATTAGGTTTGCCATAGTTAACATTTACTCACCTACAGATTGTACCTCATTGGCTGCACCCTAATCTTCATTCATTTGTACTTTGAATTAAGTACAAATCGAACTTAAGAAAACTCGTAAGTACAAACCTATTGAATTAGGAGACTGGAACGCAACCATCTTCCTTGAAAGTAAATCATCAGGTCCCTGAGACTACATTCTGGAAGTTAACAAATCTGATAGAGTAGTTAAAAAAATGATAACGGTGACTGAAACATCGAGTAAAGATAGTGAATACTATATTCCGGTAAAAACGTATTCATCTTGAGACTTGGCAACATGCTGCAACTTGGAAGTGGAAAAGGGTGGACTATACCTGCACCAACCACAGCGTCTCCAAGTTTGTTCTCTCCTGTCGTGTAGACATTGACCAATCTTTACTATTTGATGCTGATCACAAAATGTTAGTGATGGACATGGCTTTTCCAACAACGAAGAATCATCTAAAGATCCAACAAAGTAGATCTAATAAGATGAAGGTTAAACCATCAATCGACTTCAGTGCTCTGAGGGATAACATAGACACGAGAGAAAAATTGAACATTGAATCAGAGAAACACTTCAATCTGGTAGAGGCAGATGATGTTAATGTGCTCAATACGATGATAACATCCACTGTTTACTCATTTGTAGAAAAAATATGCCCTAAACTCACCCCAACTACAAAGAACGAGGCTGGGGACGATGGAACACTACATGTAGAAATGGCAAAACTCAGAAAATGCCAAAATTATGAGAATATTGGAAAACAAAAGAGAATAATAAAAAACCCGATGGACTAAATTGATGAATGAATACTACCGTGGCTTATTGAACAACATAAACACTATTACTGAAGCACGAAACTTTGCAAAGGAATTTTCTCTTTATAAAAAATTCTCTACTTTGAAAACTAGCACCAGATCAACAATTTCAAGTGAAAAACTGAAGAAACATTTTGAAAGCCAATTCTCTCACCTTGTGATAACTATGCCTCCAGAAATTGTCAGTTCGGAATATTTCCCATTTCTCAAAGAGTACTCTGTAGTAGTTGATGAAGAGATTCCTTCAAACAAGGAGGCAAAAGCTGTGTTAAGACCTTAAAGAAAAACTAATCTGTCAATGGCTTAAATCTGGCACTGACAAACTAAAAACAGGGAGCCTTAAGTATAATGATAGTGGGAAGCTGATTGGCTGCATCGTAAGCCTCCTCAATTTTATTTGGACCTTGCCTAAAATACTATCAATGTAGCTTCATGCCAGTATCAATTGGGTATACAAGTAATGGTGACAGGAACTTGGCAGCAAATTATAGCGGGCTTTCCATGACAGCCAATATGAGCAGGATCGTTGCAAAAATTATTACCGGGAAATTCACGTTGTTTTATGAAAAGCAAATGAGTGAAGCTCAGTATAATTCAAAAAGGAAAGATCAGCATCCGATGGAATCTCTATCTTGAATACTATCATCAAAAAATAGTGAAATCTTGATGGCAATCTTTATTAGACCTAACAGCTGTATATGATTACACACCTAGGGACCTAAGATTTCTAGTGATTGACAGTTGCTAAACAACTTTCTAAGATTCTGTGAAGAACGTACCAAGAGACAGCAGCTTCAATTAAAGACATGTAATCAAATTTAAGGTACATGTTGGATGCCACCAAGGAGAACAGGAGTCACCTGTGTTATTTAATTGGTATTTTGATTTTGTGTTCAAATCTATTGATACAGCATTCTCAAATGGCCGGGGTATCGCCTTAAAATATAATAACCCCTATAACTGCTCAAATAGAGCTAGAGCTAGTGGTAGACTATCTGGAAGTGGCATTATACATTGGATATTGTATGTCGATGATCTAGTACTCTTCTGTAAGCCTATCACTGATGCTGAGCAATTACTAGCCATCATCAATGAAGCATGTACCCGTTTTGGACTGACAGTGACGTTCAAGAATACTAAAACTCGGGTGTTTAACCATCCTGACCTTGCCAGTATGTCTTCTCTGTTCAGCATCGAAGATAATATAATAGAGAACGTGCAGGATTTGTATACTTGGGCTAGTCTATGAGATCAGATGGCAATGAATGCTGTGCAATACATCGCATTGCACGAGCAACCGCCAAATACAATGAATGACTGGAAGTCCTCACTGATTGTCGAATCAACATGTGAACTAGTTGGAAAATTCTATACGCTTGTGTGAGATTTGGACTATGTTATAGAACGGAAGCCTGCTCGCCCACTGAAAAGCAGTTGCAAAAACTGGAGAGATACTGGATGGAATTCCTAAGAGGCATGCTAAAGGGTACACGGAGACGCAAAATTCATGTTGCTACCACCGGAAGACAAAAGTTTAGCCTCAAATACAGCAACAATGACATTTTGAGGATAACAAAGACAACACTTACGATAAATTATGGTCTTTCTCAATACCTGTAGTACAACCTACACATTTTACCGCTCTAAAAACACTGCCCTGACGAAGATGGTGCTCTTTGTAAGAGAGAACAGACCATAATATAGATATCCATAAGTAAATGTCCCAGTCTGTTTAATGCATTTCAAGATCAGGCCCAGAGACTGACACAGTCAAGAAAAGAACTCGCCGAGCTCTGGAAAAATCCATTGACGGAGGATATTACAAGTAAGAAGTAAGTATCTCTTTCCCTTTTCTACAGATACTTCAATGAACGGAATAGCAAGGAGCTCTCTTCCTTGGTTTCACTATTAAATTCTGTGAAAGTGCTACTAGTTCCGCCATGAAGCGTCATCCATTCGCTGTTGAGGTACTTAAGTGCAGGACTTCCACTTATGCCATGAGTTTCTTTCCTCGCACTTCCCTTCTCTGGAATTCTCTTTCTATCTCGTGCTTTCCTATTGACTATAACCTAAATCGTTCAAGGTTCTTATTAACAGGTTTCTGTTAGCTTAATCTTTCACTTAATTAACCTGTCTTTACTATGTTTTTCATTTTTGTAGCTCTCAACTGGTCAGTGGCATTTAAGCCTTGTTAAGGGCAACTTCTTTAAAAAGAGTATTATCATTGTACCTAGATTTAATTGGCAAGCTATGTAAGTGTAACAAGTACTTAAGTAACACAAGTGTATGTAAATCATTAATACAGACAATCAGGAAATAGAGAGAGTTCTCTTTATGTTGCACACAGTAATAGAAAGAAGATTCTACAACCATATCGTGGGAAAATATTTCACCTTGAAGGCAAGATACAGGCATGTAAGTGAAGATACTTGCGATATCCTGGACGAAGAAAAGATCCCTTTAAATTTGTAAATGAAAGTAAACTAATCTGTAAATAAAAGATGTTGTTGAGTTGCACTGAATTCATGGCAAGTCTAAAATTAAGAAATTCACCACGCTATCTGTTGTGATATTAACTTGTTGAGAACACGTCAGACTGTAGTGCTAATGACATCTTACCATATAGGTCATCCTTTTAACAATGGCTTCGACGATTGTCCGAGATAACAGAGTTTGTGCCATGGATAGCAGTAATTGTTGTTAGATTAGTTCAGTCATTGAAAGATGTGGTAGAAAATGAGGAACACAGGATAAACTTAAATAATTGGAAATGATAAGACTAGGCTACACATAATGATACAAATGATTTAAATTTGACTCATTCTGAATTTCTGTGTAAAAGTGCAAAGTTCGGTATAGAGCTCCAGTAAGTGCTGGGTAGCCTTGGAGCTTTTTTTGTGCTGTGCAGATATAGAATAAATTACATTCGATACCCTACGCTTGCAGAATCGCGACATTGATTTTGAAAAACGCTGGTCTTAAGTATATACTACAACACTGCATTGTGAAAGAGAGGTTGTGAAGTGACACATGTGCCGGGAAACTTTGGATGAAGCAGAGAAGTGACATTTAATGTTTATCGAATACGTTTCTAGGTACAGTTCTGGTATCACAATAAGTTGGTGCCTTGCAGGTTTGACTTCAAAGGTAGATGAGCAAAATAATTACCTCTCGGGACCAGGACATAGATATGCCTTTTCTTTTAGATCATTGATATTTGCAATATCATTAGCCTTTCACGGTGAGTGGGTAATCTGAAACTACCTCCTTGTTTACGCCTTCATGAAAAACTTACTGTTAGACCGCTTTGTGCTTAGCTTTCTCTGCCCGCCAAATTAAAGCTATCAATATTTTGCAGCCCTATTAAGATCATTCAATCATTTATTGCTGCCTATTCAAATTTACCTACGATATGAACCAGGTTGAAGTTAGAGATATCAGATTCCCATCTGTCAATTCATTGCGTAGAAACAAGGAAGAATGGGTTAAGATGGTTTTGAGTCTAATCATCTTCATGAAAAGGTAGTCTTGAGTCAATGAACAGAGACTATGTCCTATAATGAACGCCTATTCAAAAAGGTATTTATCACTCGATCAAATAACCAGCTGATAGAGACGCAATGAATCACACACGCCATATTTCTGATGCCTTGTTTGCTGTTTGTTACAGAAACGTATCGGTTATTCTACTGATTCTTTGAGAGGGCGTAAGGTATTTTTGGTGGAAATAGCAAAGAGTAGTCACAAAACACTCTTTCCATGTCAAATTTTATTTCATATTTGGGTAAGATTCGATCCCAGTTAAAGTGATCACCTTGTCCCACTTCCCATCGGATTCTGTTTCGAACTCCTTTCTGTAATTGTTACGTCCGTGGAGCTCATTGCTGAAACGGTCTTTTAATGCCAAAACTCCTTCTTGTGCTTTATGTATACTCTGAAATTTTACGGAGATGAATTTGCCTTTTTACTGCTGTCTCACTATCAGATTATTCTTGCAAGTTAGTGACTTCTTTTTAATAAAATCTTATTTCTACTGCCCATTCATAGAGAAAGAAGCCAGCAGCAAGTTGGTATAGAAAAGAGCGTAACGTCACTTTGGTAGCATAAAATTGTAGCATAAAATGGTAGCATAAAATGGTAGCATAAAATGGTAGCATAAAATGGTAGCATAAAATGGTAGCATAAAATGGTAGAATAGAATGGTAGAATAAAACGGAGAAGAAAGCAGTATGCCGGGATGTAGGTAAGACTATTCAACACGAGAACTTGGAATCTCCTGATATCTTGAACTCGCATTAGAAGCAAAAGGGAGTGCAGGGGCGTTAAGAGATACTGTTTAAATCGAAGCAGGTATTTATCTCTATTTTTATCAGGAACTACATTCATGCATGTAAAATGTGGTGTAAAAATGCTTGTGCGAATATAAGTTCATGTACGCAAATATTCTGTTAAAATTTTATTCTCGTAATTGAACAAAAATGATTAATCTTCTTTTAACGTAAGTCCCTTTTTGTAGGCAAATGCTCAATAACCTGGACACTAGAGTCATTTTAAACGGGTTTGAAGTTAAGGATGTAGTCTAGTGGTGAAGTTAAGAGCCCCCCCTAATAAAGATCCCGTATTTGAGCCTCCCTTAAACTGTAGCATTACACCACTATTGACTTACTCAACGTCTTCAGGTATTTTCTCCATCCAATCAACATCATTCGGTGCAATTCTTACTGTTACTCGTCAACGTTCTTCGCTGCCGACTTTCTCCGTTTCCACCTTCAATTGTCGCATTGAATGACAATACTGACGTGTTACGATACCTGGTTGCCTTATACGTGTTTAAAGATGTAACCTGACAACTCTTCTTTGTATGTATTGGATAGATTATTTGCAACTAAATCTAACTGGTAGAAGGCTCCACGTGTATCACATTAATTCATTATATTACTAACAAATACTCAATCCCTTTCATTCCTGAACATGGAGAGGGATTCTTCATCTTCAAATGGCCGGTTTTAAAAGATTCCCCACGATCACGGAAATTTTACCCTCCGAAACGAATCAAAGTCTTTATTCCTGAACTACAGATGTAGAGGAGAATGCCATCATTGAGGAAGCCTGGTATCAAGACATTTCCGACGATTGTGTGAATCTCTGAAATAACTCAACGTCGTTACTTTTCCTAAAACTACGAGTTTAGTGCAGCAATAATCTTAGCTGATGCTTATCTACATATCCACATAAACAATAAACGGTTTGAGTTTCTAGAATTAAATTCTTCATAGTTGCTTTGATAATAGGGTCTCATGAAGCCGATAAACAATTCGATGAACTATGATTAGGTAGTCCCATACTGTATTACAGAGTGTAGGGAATGTGACGTGGTAGAGAAACACATGTCCTGTGCCAAGCCATTATGAGGTAGGGTGACCAGCTCCTTTCCTCGCCACCTTTATCCTTCCTCAGCTAATGCTAGGTACCCATTGCTGTGTACGAAGTAGGAGTCTTCTAATTGATGCTCGAGGGAGGGCTCAAAACATAAACCCTCTTCTTGATCTACCAGTTCTCTAACTCGCCTCCTTGTAATATAGAAGTTAAATGTGTAAACTTGAAGTTTACGAAAGTGTAACGTCATGAATTAACGAAATTGAAAATTCGATAACAGTTTCCCCTCCTTTGAACGTTTCCTGTCGGTAGGGATAATCTAGCCTAGTCCGAGAAAGAGTTACGTCTTCTCTACTAGTTAGTGCAATGGTAAAGTCTTCGTTTTCGATGTGGGAGATCCAGGGTTCGATCCGAGCCCGCGCCGTAAAAGCAATTCATGTTTATTGAGTTCTATACTGTGTGGTTCA
>JAAAKL020008465.1:0-15893 GCA_010016065.2 Carybdea cf. marsupialis auct. non (Linnaeus, 1758)
GTGTCCAGGTCTGGTATTATTTGTTTTCTAGACCTCTCCGCTTAGCAGCAGGGAGGTCTGACATGCAAGTACCCAAAATTCTTGTTTTCAAACTGAACAATATTTTGGAACGGGGGCTGGGAAAACTTTCATATATCATTGTCCATGATTGTAGGTTCTAGCTTCCATTCCCTGGTAAAATACTTTTAGTTGAAATGAATCATGTTGAGCATGAGAAGATTTTTGCTCAAAACTGTCACTAAAGTTCTTAGCCATGTGAATTCTTTAACATTGTATCTTAAGGCAAATTTACTCCGGTAGTTATAAACTAAAATTGCATACATGTAACATTATCTGAAATGGGTCTAAAATATTGAAAGAAAAATTTTGACCTTAATCACCACAACTTTTTTCAAAATGCCTCAAGCGATATCTTAAGATATTACCACCCTAATTGAAACTCAGTATGGGGCTACTATTAAAGATACATCTTCTAAATATATACAACCACAACCAACAACAACAAAAAAAACAATGATTGAGGCTCAAGAAGGCTAGTGAACCAGATAGCAAATTGATACGTAATATTTCGAAGGAAAAATTTATTCATTGAACCTACTTTCAAAGTAGCCCAATGGTTGTTAAAGAGCTCAAAACCCAAAGAGTCAAGAGTCATCTCCCGAAAACCGTTTACAATTTCACGCCCAAATATCTTCATAGGACTCTTTTAACTCATGAAAGCCTTGATCCTTGGGCTAAATGTTATAGCAACTTATGCTTTGATTGTCTAAATCCTCACACCCTGATACACGTGAGATCCCCTGTCTCTTACAATAAGGTTGCTAGAAGTGGAAAAACTCTATTGGGATTTGAACTATTCCTTTATTCTAACAACACTAAAATTGAATAATAATACTGATCACCATTTATTTTATGATACGATGATCTTGGTCCAGACCACTTGATAAAATTTGACGATAGTGGAAAAGCCGAAGATTTGATTTGAAATCAACTTCATATTTATTCATGAGAGAAAAACATTGGCAGATAAAGAGTTATCTTTAGATCTAAGCAGTGCACGAAGCTCTTTCATTTCACCTACGAGACATTCGATCCCAAAGGGAACAATTCAACTTTTTTTTCTCGCCATCATTTTCTTGTTTCATTTCCAGTTATTGGCGCTATTCCAATTTTTCCCGGCAAAGTTTTCCTTCTGTTAGGGTATGAAATCGTTACAGACCATCAAAAACAGGAAAATGACATTTTTAGGTCACTTTATATGGAGAGCAGGCAAAGAAGATCTATCGATGACTGGCAAAGTAGGTGGTAAAAGAGTAAGAGAATGACATATTAGAAGAACATTGAAGAATGGGAAATGAAAATGATCTCTTTGAAGCATGTCAAGATAGAGAAGCTTGAGAGAGCAGGATTGTCAATGCCCTCGCGTATCACATATGAAGAAGAAAATGACAGATCTACCATATCCTCTATGTTAGAGTTTGATGTTTAAATCAGATTACGTTCATATAGTCGTCTCACTGCTAACTATATTGATTAGTTACTGTATCACGTGATCTAGATTTAAGAAAGTTGAAAGAACAGGAGGCATTGACCTTGTCCGGAGATTGTTGAGTTAGCATCCAAAAACAAGTCTTGGGATTTGCATCCACACACACACTCCTCCAACCTAAAGTGGAAATTTTTCTTTGACGCATGCTTCATGTTGGTTAAGATGTTCCTGGGTCGATTCTGAGAACATCGAATTTCATCTGCATCCTCAATAACCTAGAATAACCTGCACGGTAGCATTTTCGAAACACTAACGTTGAAATGTCTTTTATTTTAAAATAAAATTTTATCGTTACTTTCGCTTTGTTACTCTAATATTGAGAAGGGTATCATCCATATCAAGGTCATTATGAAACAGTTTTTTATAGTATTCTTTTAGTAAACACAGCAAGAATTAGTCGCTATGATATTGTCAGTAAGTTGGGTTTTCATCCATAGGCGCTAGAGATAAGGTTCCTAAAACGATTAGGAACTAAAGGTCAGAGAGTAGTGAGATATTCTAGAGACTTATAGAGATATAATCAGTTAATCAATCAATAAATTGGAAGTTCGAAACAGAAGCAGGACGCAGATAACAGTCATTTTGTCCTTCTCTCTTCTCTGTTTTAAGATCCGAAGACGCTTAAGTGTGTCCACATTGGTCATTTGTCTCTTTGACCTAACTGGAGGTCATTTTGCCAAAATATGCCCCTTTTTGGCAAGTTTAAGACTAAACAGTTCTGCTCGTCCATGTACAGACCCTGCATAAAGCAAGAAAGAATGCCCGTTGCTTTTCAGCTCGATTACCAAATTTCCCAATTAGAACTTTGTTGCCCAAACAGGCGCGTTGTGCAATAAAATAAGTCAATTTAGATCCCAAGAGTGCTTTTTGAGAGCAATTGTTCATTAAAAATGGCATTTTTCTATAAACTTTACAATCTTCCTATTACAATAATCTTCCTATTGCAATAATCTTCCTATTACAATAGTCTCTCTCTGCATTTTAGAACATACAATAAGAGGTATGATTGCGTAACGTTGGGTCTTAGACAGGTAGAAACATTTTTAATGTAAGAAATTGTATTCCCAGATATAAATATAAAAATTATCGAAGATGACCCAAATACAAAGTAGAATACACCCTTTGCCTTGATCCAAGAAACATTCTTGAAAAGGGTGCATATTTAAAGGAGCACTAAAATAAGCAGTGTGCTAATTTTAAAAGTTAATGTTTAGGAAGAGTGTTAATTTTAGTTGAAGTTGTAAAAAGAGGATGTGATTTTTACACTCACCATTTCATTAACCTTAGATCTTTCATAAGCAAGGGAGAAAAACTGATATGCGACGTTTGCACCATTGGTGTTTGCAAAATGGTGACAAGAATTGATTTCGCCAAAAAGGAAACTATATTTCAGATACAGTTTCGTCTATTTCAGATGAAAAGACAAAATGGACAAAACGTTGTCTGAATACAGTTATCTCTCTGGCGTATTATTCTACATTGCTTGTGGGTATAAATATCATGTTATCAGAAAATATTAATTTCTAAATATAGCATAGTTTGTTTAGTTGTTAACAGAGAATGTTGTCTGCTTATTTTGTAAAATTAATTGGTTATGTTGAGCAGGTATTGTAGTTAATTGAAGCCACCTATCTAATTCAGCTCAGAGAAAAGTAAATTGATGCAGTTTTCTACTCTGAACTAAAGTAATAAAGTGCAATTATAGTTATAAAAAGTCTTTTAGGTAAACAACTGCCGCCGAGTTCCTGCGAGGGCCAGTGAATTTAGATAACTGCGCACCTAAAGGCTATAGGGTCGAAAATCTTTCTGCACCTTGAACTCTTGCGGCTGTCTAGTTCCTGCCACCGATGGTGCCTTCCTTTTGCGTTCTTACTTACTGACGCAAATTGTAGCAGATTGCATTGACTTGCTAGTTGTTATCAGCGTTGTAGCATTCTAGTGCATATTTTTCTCCTTGTATTCAATGTAGATGTATAGATGGATAGATACAAAGTAGATGGTGAATGTGACAGAAAAGAGAACTGATTGGCTTCTAGAAAGCAATATAACCATGCATACATCAGCTAGCTAGTGTATGTAATATTACGAATCCGTAAATAAACGACGTCCTACAAAGGATATCAGTATAGCATGGTACCAGCGTCACAAAACTAACCAAGGTAAATGAATTCGTAGTGCACGTCCAACGTGCGGAAGGTGGAAAATTCCAGAACCCCAATAATCTTGTTTTCTTTTTATCAGGCGAATCCATTAGATTAAGACGTCACCGTATACTGCTGTCATTGTCATTTAAACTGAGATTTTGCTGATTCTACTGTTTCATTTATTAATCTTTCCAGTCTCATTCTTAGGGTGCAGGCCTTTTATCAAGTGCAGAATAAGGTCGAAACGTAAACTGAAGATTGGTTTGACAATTGCATTTCTAAAGACTGTTTTCGTATTACATTGCTCGGAGAAAGTACTATAGAATACGAAATACAATTCAAACCCGATACCTTTTCCCAGTACTTTTTCACAATTACCAAAATAAATTTTATTTTATGTCTCCGAGCGTATTTTTAGTACATTCTTCAAGGATTTACTTTTTAAAGTGCCATTTCAAGGAAAAGGTTTATCAAATGCACGCGTATGGTTTCCACGTTATTGAAAGCAAGATGGTCAGTAGTTACACCATGGAACACTTCGTCGTGTGCCAAATGCCACTGAAATGCGTGCACGTTTAACTGTACGGGCTTTTTGTTTTATGAACACTTCACTTCATGCATATTTAAATTTTATACACACTTTATTGAAATCCTTTGTTGAAAGTCATTTTACTTTTCGGCCAGGATATTGTCCATTTTGACTCCAATATATTCCAAAAACTCCTCAGAAAAAGCCTTTTTTTTCTGGGGGGAGTATAAGATCCGGATGTTGCATTTTTGTTTAATGACGCCAACACGCAACATAGTATCCCGGGTTTCTTCGTCTGGAAAAACCTGAGCCATCGATTTATGCATAACCTTTTTATCTTGTGGCAGTAGATTAATTTATACCCTGTATCGATAGTTTATATGTAGGTTGCAGAAACGTTTATTGTGAACCATAATGACGTGAGGAAATAGGGCACTAATGCATACCCGACGAACAATTCATGCAGTGATATACGATATTGTATTATGGCTTTATAAAACATACCTTGTAAAATCACTAATATATGTAAAGGGCATCTATGCACTGCTTTAGAAGCTGCTTAAGACTGCTCAACTACAACCCCCATACTTAACATATAGGATGTAGCCGTTATATTAGTGACAGTGATGCCGTAACTTGCTGGCTTACGGTCCTCTTTCTCGTACATCGTTATATTGTTAAAGAGTAAAAAGAAAATATCTTTCCAGTTAATCATATTTTGCAATAGAGTGTTTAGGTCAGACAGTCTTTTCACCCTATCCCCCTTCCCCAACCCAACGTCTCTCCTTGCAACCTACTCTGTTTGGACCTATCAATTTGCATTTAAATATACAACTGACCATTATTTCACACACAGCCTTTTCTCGTTTTTCCTAAAAAGTATCACATCTGGGTAATTATTTCAGAAGAGCAGTATTCATAACTTGGGAAATTGGACCTAAAACCTATCTACACTATTTGCGCGGGGTTCAGGAAAGACGAATAAGATACCCTGACCCTACATCTAAAACAGAGAAACAGAGGTGTTAAAACTTTAAGAAAGCAAATCCCTCTTGTCTTCTTAATTCCATGCCTATATTTAATGATCATTGAACGGTCGCCATTTTTCTTCTTTGGCCTTATAGCTTATTTTTACCCAAAAATTATGCTGGCGTCCATACGGGATGCACACTTTCGTAAACGAGGAAGCCACTAATATCTTTCAAGCATGCGCAGTATGGGTAAATTTTCAATACCGCAAAATACAAAATGGCCTTGAATGCAACAAGCTGGCATGAGGAGAAAATGAACAGTAGAGACAATGAAACATTGATTAGCAGGAAAGTGCAGTAAAACGACCAAGTACGTAATCAACTGGCTGATATTAGTCTCGTTTTACCAGTCTATCATATTGATAATGTTATGACTTGACACTTACAAACTCGCTTTCAAGCGTCATATTTCAATATTTCAATTTCCGTCTGTTTAAAATAAGGTGTTGACAAAGGATTAGTTTCCTACTGCGCATGCTTGAAAGATATGAGAAGCTTCCTCGTTTACGGCAAAATGTGCGTACGGTACTGACTATCCTTGCACTTTTGTCCAACCAGTACCTATACTATGGCTATGATGAACCAATCTACTTGACTTCCTTTATGTCATGGGTACTTTACCATGCGGTCCAACGAAATGATCTGATCAAAATAAATGATACGAGATCGATACGTCATCTACAATTATTTCGATCGCTATCACCTATCTTTGTATAATCCTTAAAGTGAATCTTTGAAACTATATGGCTGGACTTAAGCCTCCCTGCTATTTCATCTCGATTATGGATGGCACTCTTTAACAATTGTCATCTATGGATAGCCTTTTGATCTGAGAGGCCAGTGGAGACAATCTAGTTAGAAATAGTAGTGGCAAACAATGAGATAACATCAGCGAATGTGAGCAGGACAAAAAAGATATTTTAGACAAAAAGTAAGATGATTGATTAAATCTTAAGGCATTGAAACTATTATTATGGGCTTGGTGTTATCTCATAGACAAATGGAAACCAATTATAACACAAACGCAGGTAAATTTGTCATCTATGAATGAAAATGTGAACTAGCAGCTGGTCATTCAAACACCACTATCAAAGAAATACCAGACATTCCACATTGTACTTCTCCTCTCTACATTTCCTGAAAAGCTCTCCGATACGCACAGAGATCCTCCTCTGGCAGTACCCATGCATTTCTAGACTAAGTTCCTTTTACGTAAATTCAAATACCAGAAGTCAAATTGAATTTTAGAAACAGTGATTTACATCAGACGTTTCCAAAGTTTCCAAGTGGTGTCCCATTTTAAGGATTCGTGGTCTTGGCACTACCAAGAGATAATGCGAAAGTCATTGTGTTAAAGGAGGACGCTGGTGATCATGGCCCTTCACAGAGTGCTGTCTTCACTTCTTCGTTAAAGTCTATTTTATGGACTCACATTTCCTTTCCATATCCGGTCTTATAGTGGCCATCCAGACGCAATCAAGTAGAACAGAACTAACGTTGGTAAAGAGGCGAAAGTCAACAAGTGCCCCAAAATATGTGCAGTTATAAGGCGCTCCTATAGCAGGAAGACTTTGTGAACGTTGTGTATTATACAAGAAATTATGGAGTTAGAAGATCTGGTAAAGTGAAGCCAAAACCTTTGACTTTGAAAAATTGCGATTCTTTGTCGATATTGGTAATATTTCTTAACCATATGTTCTTATTTGAATACCAAGGCTTACATAACCTGAAACATAAGAATAAGAAAACTATATGATTCCGATTCAACGTACACGGGCAATCGTTTCAAACTGCCTGTTTTCTTCTTCTCCAGCCCACGAGTAAACTGACGGCATGGTATTTCCCTTGTCGTGACCATATTTACAAATATTAATCCCACATATCAATTCCACTTTACAAATATTAATACAACAAAACTTCAGAGAAAATGCTCATGCAAGCACTTTTTCACCGTTAATTAACAAAAAATGCTCGCTAAAAGAGTAAGACGACAACCTTTTCCATTTACCTCTAAAAATGTAAGAAAATATTACTTAAGAGGCAGATATGTTTAAGTAAATATAAATGCTAGAATCTATATTTTTGCACTACCATTTTTAAAGGGCGTGGTAAGGAAGGGTGCGCAGATTTGAACTATGATAATGTGTGATATTCATGTGTAAAAAGCAAGAGTCAAAAAGTTTCACAGTATTTGAGCAATTGCAGAAAAAAAGTATTACAAACTCCCTCTATCCCAGTGTAGAATCGGGATAAGACAATCGAGGCCTAGCAAAATTGATGATACTCTGAGGTAAAAGAGGGTGAAGTAGAGAATGATCTTGTACAGATATTGTATGTTCTTGATGTAAAATGTCTTGCAAAGATTGTTGTAGGGTTTTAGCTAGAGATAGTGTTCAGTTTCGTTTTCCTGTGGAACAGTTGTATGTGTATCTTTCATGTTAATTCTAGTTTATGTCAACGAAAACACTTTGTCTTAAAAGTCCATGTCGTAGCAAGCCTTCCAGCTAGGGTTTGCTCCTCGTATTGCTTTGTCGAGAAGAAATTATTTGCGTATAGGAAGCATGAGTTTTGTTTATCTAATCCCATCTATTTATGTGAATGCCTTGTTTTGTAGAATATTGATATCTGATCTAGATAATTTGACAGGACTTGGGTGATGTGCCTACTCTGTAAACTGTTTGCCTTCCCTTGTTGAAAAGTAGCACAATGGTTCAAAATATGGTGTTTAGTCCTTCTAGGTGATCAGTACAAGCAGAAACTGTATTTGTTAACATTTTGTTTACATTTTGTCTGTGCTTTAAGTTAAAACAAATTTTGATGCTATTACCCGTTCAAATTTATTTGAAATTTGGTTTGCAACCGGAGAATAGTAGGTTACGCTCCATATCCCAAGAAATAGTGTTTTAAATGCTAGAGGATCATATTGAATCCAAATTCCAATACTTTCATCTTCCCTACTTAAAAATTGCATTTCCGCTGCTGATAGAAAACCACAAATTATGTTCCGCTACAGGTCTATCGCAGATGTGATATTGCATGATTTGATAAAGTGGTTTGCTTCTGCCTTGTTATATATATATCGAATATTCTACGTTGTCGCGGTGGCCATCTGTAGTCACCATTTGTGTCTGTCCTTTGCAAACCAAAATCTCTTTACCTGAATTATGGGGAGACCACCCTGAATCAGTTACACTCAGAAGCTGTTATTGATAAAATCTTTGTGATTTACATCAAAAGCAGAATTTAATTTGGAGCTTAAATTGTATGAGACAAAAAAACTGTAGGAGTAATTTGTCTTCAGATTTGGAACCCTGTCATTTTGCATAGCAAATTATCCATCGACAATTGTAACCTGTACATCTCCTATGGCAACCTGGATTAAATATCTGTCTCGCAGTACAAAGGGTGTTAGACAAATATGGTGCTATGAGGTTGTTTTGCTTACGGCCTTTTTATGGTATTTATCTGTGAGGTTCCTTTCACAGTTGCAGGCTATGCTGGATTACGTAACAAAAGATATCGCTACCCTGCATGTCACGGTTATAATCTGGACTTAAACACACCCTTGCCTTAGGAATCTTCAAATAACATAAAAACAGAACAAAAGCATTAACTGTGACTTCACTGTTACGATGGCCTTAAATCTACTAAAGAAAAATGCAGGCAAATTATTATGCCATTGCTTCCGAGCAATCTGTTGCAATAGAATAGAATCGGTAGTTAGCCGATAAAAATTTGAGACATTGATATGTCCCATTCTAAAGCGGCTGTCTCACCTTTGGCAACTATCTCAAACTCTAAGTGAAGAGTCCGAATATATTATCTGTCTAAGGTAAGAAACCATAATACTTAATAGTTACGTGTATTTCATGAGATAACACGAAAATATGATCGGATTCACTTTACTTTGAAGTATTTATGAAGTATAATTTGGGGGATCAAATTTAACTAGAGTTAAAATTGAACTTTGAATAAAACATAATAATTTTAAAAATAATTTAGTACATAGAAATTTTCTACATACGTGCTAAAACTAACTAAGCATCAAAACATTAAGATTTCTTTTCTAAAAAAAAAGGTTCTTATAGAAATACAATAAATAATTCAAATTCTGTTCAGTTTTGTTCTTGTGTTTTCTGCTGTTCTTTGTTTGCTTTGTAACAAGTGCCCTTTTAAAGTGTTACGCACGTGTGTCTTCGGTTTTCTTGCCTATATTAAACTTTCTAATATGAATTGGTTTGCTATTGTGGATTGCTTTAAGTTTATAAATAAAAGATAAATTCAATACTGATGTAATACTAGATAATCTTAGTACAAAGCAGCTGCATTCTGTATATATTCAAAGTTACTGACTTGTATACCTGGTAATCAGTAACGCCACAGGCAGGGCGCCATTGGAGGGCTAGGGCTGTACCCCTTTTTAGCCAAGTAAAGGTTATCTCCGATGGTATTTGGGTGAAAGTTTCTATCACATGCACACCTGTTCTTTTCTTTATTTGGACATGATGTGAATGCACTAAATATCTAAAAAGGTTACCAATACATAAACAAAATTGACCAGAAATTCGTGTTACTGATTATGTGCTTTTAATGTCTTTTTCGAATGTGAGTCAATCTTTTTTGCTCTCTTTTTAATGGAAAACGAAAAGGAGCGTGTTTATATCTGTAAAGATCAAAAAGAAAAGATTAAGCAACACTCGTCCTTTTAAAATGTTTGGACATAACCTTATTGTATTCAGGCCAGACCTGTAAATAAGTTTCCATAAATAAGGGTCCTCAACTTGTGCCAGCCCTTTTTATTCTAACATCTTCAATAAATTAAACAGCACACGACAAAGTAAAGAACACAGAAAAATCACAAAAGTCCAAGGATCGAAAACTCGCAAGCAGTTAACTTTAAAAAGTGTATGCCTATGATAATAGTTTTTCTAAAATCTTTGTATTTGGTTTCTTTATAACCGGACAGCATTGCCAGTTTCAATTGCAAACTGAAATACTGTACTACTCTACTATATTTACCTCTGCGAATGTCTTTTTAGCCATTCTAGAAGGTAAAATTGTAAAACTTTCTGGCGCGTCAGGAGGGCTGATGTTGTTGATGCACTGATCCATGGAAACTCGCGCTGACTGGTACATTATCAGCATAGAAATGTACTTGATGTAAAAATTAATATAATAATATAATAATATAATTTCACAGGTTTTGCTAGATTATTTAGTAAAGGAAAGAAGTCCCAAGCATCTTTTTGCGGGAATCCCACAGGTTGGTGTCTAGTTTACGAAGACACCAAAATATTTGTTAGAGAAGTACGTAATTATACAATCATAGGCATGCGAGACGAGACAAGAGAGGCATTGTGACCCCCTCCAGAGTTCGGGAAGGTAGAAATTCGGGTAAAGACCATTTCCTATGGTCAGGCATAGGGGGTAGCAAAATGTTGGAAACACCAGTATTTAATTATTGTTCCTAAAAAACTTATTTGAAACTGAAAAATTAAAATTACCCGAATAGTTCAGATCCCGTCTCAGGCAAAATAGTTGTTCCCCCTTAACTGAGATGATTCTGCACCCCTTGATGCAATGTCCCCCGATGTATAATCAAAGAGTATTTACTGGGTGTAGTTATGATAGGACAGTAATTGCCAAACATATTTTGACGTTATCGCTGTCATGCGGCCCATACAACACTCCATCCATCTACAAATCTCATTTTGTTTTTCGCCATTCAAAGAACTTTAAATCAACGAAAACGTTGTATCTCTCCCTTGAAGGGGAGTTTTGGAAACAGCATCCTAGAATCTAAGAAATCTCTCCATCGAGTTCCTAGGGCTTAGCTAACAGAGTAACGCAACACTATACTATACTATCGAAAACAACATTCCTCAAATTATGTTTCATAAATAAGTAGAAATTCTATCCTCTAGCTGAAGAGGACTTCTCTTTATAAGAAACATGCTCTTAAAGATGACATTTAGGCATTGTACATAAAGAAGATCATTCAATCCAATTCCATTTAAATGTATTAAGTTTCATAAATTAGTGGAAATTCTATCCTCTAGCTGAAGACGACTTTTCGTTATAAGAAACATGCTCTTAAAGATGACATTTAAGCATTGTACATAAAGAAGATCATTCAATCCAATTCCATTTAAACGTATTATGTTTCATAAAAAAGTGGAAATTCGATCCTCTAGCTGAAGACGACTTTTCGTTATAAGAAACATGCTCTTAAAGATGGCATTTAAGCATTGTGCATAAAGAAGATCATTCAATCCAATTCCATTTAAATGTATTATGTTTCATAAATAAGTGGAAATTCTATCCTCTAGCTGAAGAGGACTTCTCGTTATAAGACACATGCTCTTAAAGATGACATTTAAGCATTGTACATAAAGAAGATCATTCAATCCAATTCCATTTAAATTTAAAGCCTCTATGTTTCTCACTGTTATCACATCTCCTACTACCATACTTATATCTTATGATTCTGTTGCGCATTAGGAATCGCAGTGTTCTTTGCTTCAAAACCAAAACATTTCAATCGTAAAGAGTATCAAAGGACTGTGTTATATGAGGATGTAGGCCTCCGGATCATTTTTAATTTGCGTGCCCATAACCGTATTCATTGCAATGAAATGAAAACGATATCATGAAGATGGAAGTCAGGAGGTGCTGTATTTATTCCAGTAGAAAAAAATTCAAATGAGTATTCAGTTCTACAAGAATACCATAATCCGTTATATATCTATATATCTAAACGTATATTTACTTAGATATGTAGAAAGCTCACTAAACATATAATGCATACGGCACTGGCGGGGATCGAGCAAAGAATCTCTCACATCGGAAACGGCGACTTAACAGTGCAATAGACAGTGCAGTTGACAATCCGGGAAGTCGATCCAGAATTCTTACCACCGGCAGCAACCAAATTTTTTTCGTTTTGCTATATTCTTCATCACTGCCTTTTCCATGTATAAGACTTCTAGCACCCGACACACTAAGACATACTAAGTACTCAGACAGACACACTAGCAACCGATACTATACTATAATATACCATACTATACTAAGTATTTCATGATTGCTAATGTGTCTATCTGAGTACTTATACATAGATATATGAATATATCAGCCATTTATGGAGGTGTAAGGTGGCTGTCCAGAGACGGTCCTGCTCGTTACTCGCTAAAACGGCCAATGGTGATGGATTCCAAAGAGTATGACTAGTAATGAATAGTCCTTTTATGACCACTGAAGACTATTTAGATTGAGTTCGTAATGTATTCTCGGACTGAATGCTGCTAGCTTTCAAGTTTCAAACTCAAGATTGATAGTATTGATATGAATTGAAGTTGAAAAGAAAATCTCTTTTTTCTCTTCCTTTTTTCTTCGACCTCATTTCTAATACTGAGTTTAAAGTACAAAAACCGAATGGTATCTCATACAACTTTTCTCCAAAATGTAAATGATATAAGAGGGCAGGAATATCTGATATCTGGCAATTCACCCTCAATTAATAGCTACATGTAAAGCTTCAAAGACTTTTTTGCCTTTTTCACGCTAAATGTGGTATTTCAGCGCAGTTATGTTGGCTTTGTGGTTTCCTCCTATCACTTTCTTTTGCGCCCCCGGCAGTCCCACCAAGACATCAAAGCCTAAAATCCCCCCTGGGTGGCTGGAATATCAGCTTACATGACGAGTAGTAAAGAAACATACATCAATAATGAGTCTAATAAAACGATACAGTTCATGCTTCGCATGGCTTAAGATATGTACACAGCTGCTCAAGACAACAGTTAAAATTCTGCATGACTTAACTGTTTGCAAAGTAAGAAAAGAATACTTTCTTTATCTGTGATAAGATAGATTTAAGATGGACAACTCTGAGGCTTTTTGCTAGTTGCTTTACCACCTCCGTTGAAGATTGACTTGAAAAAATCGGAAGGAAAAATATTATCTTGTCACAAACTCAGAGTTGTCTTCCTGATTTCGCCTAATTCTATCTCTTTCCCTAAACCCATTAATACAGTGTCGTGCTTACAAATTTCAGATTCTCTATAGTCATTTCCTTTACCAAATTCCATGATGTTAGAAATAAAGCCCATAGTGAAATGCAAAATCGTATATTTTTTCGTTCTGTTATTGATATGATATTTCGTTATGGCAATTATTTCGTTAAACTAGGCTCTTTTATTTCAACTGGAATGCAAAGGAATATCGAAGCTTACTCAGGGAAACAATAGCTCTAATATAGTGTTCTTAAGTGACTAATTTCATTTAATACTTGACAGAAAATAAAGCTCATTAGCAGAACATAAAGTTTTGCTTAACGGTGGAACCAAAACCAAGTTTCAGCATGAGGTTGAAAGAAATCAGGTCTTGGCTTAAGGTGTAGTTTTCTCAGGGTAGTGTTGATGGCCTACGCTCACTTGACGGCAAAGTAGTCTTTGACTTCATGCAGAGATAGAATTTTGTTTACGCACGAAAATAGAAAATTGTGAAGGGAGGTAGTCACTTTTGAAGCTAGGATTATCAAAGATCAAAGCCTACACAGCATTTCTTCTGCCGCCTGCTAGTGACGGTTAATGATTTTTATGAGGGAATGGCTCAATTATTTCCAGAGAAAAGAAGCAGTCGTTAATCCTTTTTGAGCGTGGGTAGGTTGGCACTGATGAACGATGAAAAGATCTCCATAAAAACGAAGCTTGCGTTTACAGGGAAGGGTATTGGAAAGCTTATTGTCGTTCAAATTGGTTAATCTTACAACAGGGGTTAATATTCATAGCTTAAGGACCAGTAGAGTCTTGGCAAAGGCGATAAACCTGACGAGCTATTAGGACCTAACTAGGTTGAAAAGTTTATTTAACGATAATCTACAAAAGCATAATTCGGTTTTGCAGATCACCATTAAGGACATGGAAAATAAAATCTAATCACCCTCTACATGCTTGCGATTGTACAGACAGAAGCGTGCGTTTATGCAGCAAAGACAATATATGCCAGTAGTGATATACCGACGTTCAGCTTCTCCGTGCAACAAAAACTTCTGATTTCAAAGGAAAAGATACCGACGTACTTAAGCGATACTGTTTATGTGATTAACAACATGCTGCAAATGCCTTGCTCGATATTGGTACCTAATGCATTTTCCGAAAGTCTTAGTATTATGAATTGAGCATTTCGATAGCTTACACCTGACACTTGGTGTCTTTTTAAATTTGAGAATTTACGCTTGTGTACAGAACTTTCTAATAAAGCAAACTATCTAATCGATTAAAACGTCTAGTCATGAGCAGTGGGCTTTATAAAGTGATAAGGGAGCAATGGTACCAATGTTTATGAAAACTCAAAAAAGAAATGTGACCGTTGCATGAAAAGAAAATGTGATATTGACATGTCACAAATTTACCTCGAAGTACGGCAATTTTGTTTAGATTGCAAATACCTGAAGATAGATGTAAACAAAAAATGATACGTGACAGGTCCTTTAGTACATTCATCTGATGATACGGAACAGCTCTATTTTACATTCATCTGATCATACGTAACAGCTCTATTTTACATTCATCTGACAATATGTAACAGCTCTATTTACATTCATCTGATGGTACCTAACAGATCTATTTTACATTCATCTGATCATACGTAACAGACGTATTCTACATTCATCTGATCATACGGAATAGCTCTATTTTACATTCCTCTGATGGAACGCAACAGATCTATTTTACATTCATCTGATGGTAGACAACAGATCGATTTTAAATTAATCTGACAATAAGTAACAGACCTATTTTACATTCATCTGATCATACGGAACAGCTCTATTTTACATTCATCTGACAAGATCTAACAGATCTATTTTAAATCCATCTGATCATACGGAACAGCTCTACTTTACATTCCACTGATGGTACGCAAAAGATCTATTTTACTTTCATCTGATCATATGTAACAGATCTATTTTACATTCAACTGATCATACGGAACAGCTGTATTTTATATTCATCTGATCATACGGTACAGCTCTATTTTACATTCGTCTGATGGTACGTAACAGATCTGTTTTACATTCATCTTATCATACGGAACACCTCAATTTTACATTCACCTGATCTTTCGTAACGGATCTATTTTACATTCATCTGATCATACGTAACAGATCTATTTTACATTCATCTGACAATATGTAACTGCTCCATTTTACGTTCATCTGATCATACGGAACAGCTCTATCTTACATTCATATGATGGTACGTAACAGATCTATTTTACTTTCATGTGATGGTACGTAACAGATCTATTTTACATTCATCTGACAATATGTAACAGATCTATTTTACATTCATCTGATCATACGTAACAGATCTATTTTACATTCAACTGATCATATGGAACAGCTGTATTTTACATTCATCTGATCATACGGAACAGCTCTGTTTTACATTCATCTGATGGTACGTAACAGATCTATTTTAAATTCATCTGATCATACGGAACAGCTCTATTTTACGTTCATCTGATGGTACCTAACAGCTCTATTTTACATTCATCTGATCATACGCAACAGATCTATTTTACATTCATCTGACAATATGTAACTCCTCCATTTTACGTTCATCTGATCATGCGGAACA
>JAAAKL020008466.1:0-13222 GCA_010016065.2 Carybdea cf. marsupialis auct. non (Linnaeus, 1758)
CAGTCACTTGCAGGGTTTGACAAAATTTTAATTTTATTTGACTTAATAGACTAATTGACTAAATTTGACAAGATTCAAACATTGAAAGAAAAAGGAAAAATCATTACAAAAGGCACTTCTAAAAAATTAGTTTAAGCAAGTTTGGCAAATCCATTTTATCCATCAGAATTCGTTCAGATATGCTTCAAAGAACACAAAAGCTCAGATTGTGTCGTCAAAATCGATGTTTCCAAAGCATTTTGTTGCCTTTTTGCTTTCAGGCTACGAAGAAATAAATGATGGGCACAAATAAAAATTAAATATAATAAATGTGATAAATATAATAAAAAACAATAATAAAAACAATATAATATAACAAACAAAATAAAAAATACAAAAATAAGTAGTGTATGTAGATTATGGAATCTCCCTTTTGTGTTAAAATCTCCTCTTTATCATATGGTGTATAAAAATTAAGAATTCAGGACAGTAGTTATGTTTTGGTAGAGGGACATTCACTTTTTCAATGATTTATTCAATTATTTCTCTTTTAGAGGCAACTGTAATGAAGATAGGCTCCAGAGACCCAGGGCAAGTTGCACAAGAATTGGATTTAGCACTAGACATTGAATATACTGGGGGGTTTTTGATATCGTTAGATGTGGATCTAATATTTGGACAAACAGCTTACATAGCTGTAAAGTTAAATTCCCTAGCTGGGAGACTAAGGGTACAGTTTACAAGATATCCATGTACTCATTGGTCATTCTCGTTTTATGAGGTAAGCTAAGTTAGATATTCCAGTTGATTTTCTTACATGATCTACCTTCATTTTTGTACACGAGGAAGTGACGAGGCTACGAAAAGGTGAATACTTTTCCTTGGAGCAGGTTTGAAGTCACGTGTGTACAAATGTTACTATATATGCCCTATCTGGCTGGGAGAGCATAAACGTCCCTTTGTTCATTAAGATGATAATTTTTTTTTAAACTTAAGCACCATATTTTTTTTCTGTAACTTTACAGAAAAATAAGCTTCCACATTGTACAAATGATTCTCACTGTTTTCACCCAATACGACGGGGACAGCAAGATTTTATAGGAGAGGATATTTGCTTTACATTAGTACAACAACAGTACAAAAATATATAATATATTAAGAAGAAAAAACCAGAAAAAAGAAAGGAAAGGAAGGGGAAAGAAAGTAGATAAATAAAAAGAATTATTTTTTGTTTAAACTTCTATGCCATTTATTTGTTTATTCCATTGATAACATTCTCAATGTTGTCTCCCTGCAAGCTCATTGGGGACAGCGAGATTTCTAAGTGGATTTACAAAGAAAATAACAACAACTACCACAACAGAAAAAAAGGATATAATAAGATAGTAAATAATAGTATTTTTTTAAACTTCAATGTCATTTATTATTAATTTATATTTAATTTTTAATAATAATAATAAGTATAATTATCATATATATATATATATACAAAGATATAATTTACTAAAAACAGACGTTAAATTGATAGGAGTAATGAGGTCACACGGTTTTGCAGATATATCAACACCTGTAGCAGCATCCTCTGTGCGTTTTCCTCAGGACAGAAACTCTGTAGAAATGAGCAATGTACCAAACATCGTAAGTAATGTGGCTGACGATGACTGACTGATCTATGGACGGATTCGGTTGATGTTTTTAATATGGCAGATAGCAGTATTGTTTATCGATTTACTAACATGGTTTCCATACTCAAATAGTTTTCAAGGGTGACACAAAGATTCTTCACGTTAGTTCTTGGGGTAATTATCCTTGTTCCTATGTTAATTTGTAGATTGGTTGATAGGTACGCGAACCGTAAAGCTTCGAACCTTCCCCCCTTAAGAGATACCTGCAAGGTATGGTTTGAACCAATGGAGAATTACCCATTAAACCCAAACACCCAAACATATATAGTCAACTTTATCGGAAGCTGCACTGAAGTCCAGTATCAGAAGTAGAATCGCTTTATTGCCATCCATTGCTTCAAGCGTATAATTGCTTACCTTAAGTAATGTCAGTTCACTACTGTGTTGTACTGTATACGTTGACTATTGAGCTTCCATCAAATCATTTGCCGTAACATATGATCGAAGCTGGATAGCAATAGGTTTTCTATCAGTTAGAAATAATGTAAGCAAGGTTTAATATATAGCATGATAGGAAATGAATTGTTTTGTGTCACTAGCGTACTTTTTGTATCGTGGAGAGAGGTTGGCGGTCTTAATTACTGATGGCATCGATCCACTAATCAGAGACGTGTTCAGAATTTTCTCGGGCAGTTGGGATGGGCACTTCCAGTAGCTCATTTAAAATTGAAGTTGGGATGGAATCAACGATGAAGGTCAGTTGATTGGGGTTTCTTGATTAAGTTTCCAGCTCTCACACCCGACAATGGCTCAAATACATTAAATGGGTAAATGTTCCATATGTATCATGAATTTATTTTACCGTTTAGTTAGTCAAATCGATTTATTGAATTCGACGGCCTTTTTGTAGCACACAAATGACATATATATGAGTCAAAATTCGAGGCGTACTGTTTCAATCCCGATTCTTTTTTAGAAGAGCAGGTATTATTATCAGCAGTTTTATAAACTTTGGGTACTTGAAATTCCTTTTCTATTCCCAGGATCCGCAAATGGATATGGAAGTAGAGTCTCATTTTGACGGCAGAAATCTGTCCCAACTGACTGCATTTATAGGCAACTTGATTAGGCGAGCCGTTAAGAAGAAACACACTCTGCCTCGCTATAAAGTTCGCTATAAACCGTTCTTTGTGGAACCAAGACCGCAGGATGGTCGACATGAAGCTTACGTCCACAATAGCGTTATTACTGTGGGGAAGCTGGAACTTGATGTTTTAGAATGTAGTCGTCTCCCCGGTCTTCCAAAAGGTGCTCATGTTTATTGCACGCTGTCAGTCGATTCGACACCATGGCGGGAAGATATGCCGCTTAGGAGATCTCTTTGGCCGATTCATGAGGTAAAGTTACTTGAAGTCCTATTTTTTACATTTGCCGCTCAATTGCAGAGAAATCGCGTTAAGTAACAGGTTCATATTGTTGTATTAATTAATCCATTACTTAAAGCAATTTTCTAGTTTTACAACACTAATCAATTCTTCAAGTAAAGCAAAGAGGAATGGAGGCACTGTCGTTTGAATCAAGGTAGAATGTAAGCAGTGGTGGTTCAAAGCTGTGGCGCTCAAGAAGGGCCCTGCGCTTTCACTTCAGAAAAAGTTTTTTTATACCGGTTTCTCCTTTTTCGAAGAACTTTTTCAGTAATTTGAGAAATGATGAGGAATCACAACTAGCCACACAAATGAAACCAGAACCCAATTTATCAAAAAGGTCAAAATTCACAGCAATAAAAATGGCTGTCAGTGATTTTGATCGTATTCGGTGTATACACATGCTGCACTTCATGTAAAAATTATTTCACACGATAGGCACTGTCAAAGCCCCATATTATGTGAGCTATGTGGGGTGAGGAGATATTGACAATAATACTTTTCTTTAATAGGGCCCGGCGTTGGAAAAGTGCTCAGGGCCACACACGTCGGAAAACCACCCCTGAATATGAGCCTCGCCATGCTGACTTTATCTGAAACCCATCGTCAAACAGATTACCCCCTCGAGATTGTGTTTATGATAATCAATGACCAAAGTCAGTCTAATGACTACGTATAGTCACTATTGTTAGCAGCATGTTGTCTGAAAGCCCAGTTTCACCGCAAAGCATTTCATAATGTGTATCATTATTTGATTGCACGCTCTTTCAATTCACGAAATTTTTAACATATTTTATATAGTGTGTTTTTCAGAGGAGAGGATTTGAAATAATAAGCTTAAGAAAGATACTAGAGAAGTAGGAAAGTATGGCATGAACGGGATTCGAACCTTTGACCCACATATTAATGGTGTGCGCTTTGCCAACTGAGCTAGGGTAGCCCCGCTGATAACATCCTATGTTTCTCTAGTCTCAGCATCTAGGGCATCACCTTCATTCAGCTCTACGCGACATGTGTTTTCACCATGGATGACACTGACGTTAAAGCTATACCATAAAGAGAGAAATTAGTAAACGCGGTGGCATGTGTTGAATGAGTCGGCAGTTCCTTGGTAAAAGAATTGGACATGAAGGAACGATGCAAAAAGACCCATTCGCAACCGAGAAGGGGGAAGGGGGGTGCTGAATCTAACCTCATAATAGTTTGTGAACAATTTAATCAACCCTCTCTGAGAGCTGCTGCACATGATGAAGATCAGTTTGGTGTCGAATTCTTTACGATTTTAGAAGGTTTTCTTGCATTTTCTTCGGTAGTTGTACGCTGTATGCATTATTCCGTTAATTGCAGTGTTCCTTTGTGGGTGCATAAATGATGGCTTCTGAGTATATTCATGCTCACCCCGATATCATTTTGTCGCACTTTCTTTTGCAAGTACCAAGGTATTGGAGAATTTACATATCAAGGCATAATGTGTTTGTAAATTTTGTGTAAGTATCTAATGTATGAAGAGTTACTAGAGGTAATACAGAGTTACCGGCGTCGAGAGTCAAACTTTGACGCACACAATTGCGATGAATGATAACAGGTTTCATTTTGTGTGGTCGCCATGTTAGCTCCCAATACTTGACCGCTAGACACCTATATTCAGCTCAACAACATTATCGGAGACGTGCCTCTTGTGCCATATGTACTGTCCTGAAAAGAGCTGCTGTCCGACCAGCAACTCTGTCCGAAACCGATTTGAAGTTACAGAATGAATAAAAGGGGATTTTAAATAGTATGTATTAGAAGAAAATAGAGAGTATGTCAACATCGAGGTAAGCACCAGCCAAGCAAAATGAAGCAACTGTCGCGACATGATGATGCCGTTTTAACGCCGTGCACTCACCTTTGCAAGGGCTAAGGCGGTCCCCATGTACATGGGACTTGTTTGGAGCATAGAGCACTTAAAGACCGGATGTCTTTACTAATGTCACCAATCGCCATTCCTAGATTCAAGGCCTGACCCTCTTAAACTGAAGGCAAGGAACTTATCCACTAGACCACGGCATAACGGATTTTACGTAACAGTTTCCTTTCATTTTTTCAGGTGGTCATAACACGGACATTTTCTGGTGCCATCGGAGTCAGTTTTAAGCAATCATTTGAGTTAGAGGATGATGAAAAGCGTGAGCTTGTAGTGGTGGAGATGGTATCACCGCAATCTCCTGCATCCCAGGTGGATATTTATCGAGGAGATATTCTTCTGTCAGTCAATAATGTAGATGTTGATTCCATTCGACAAGCAGTTCGACTTATTAAAAACGCAGATGATAAGTAAGTAACACGTTAATTTCTCTCAATTTCCGCTAGTTTTGTAGATTTTATATTACGCAGCCCTCGAATTGCGATCTGCTTTCGGGAATGCTAACCTAAATACTGAGCTAATATACTGGCACTTCTTTTGCTTATCTAAAATCAATCTCTTTCCAGCATTTGAATTTGTTGGAGTCCTATATTTTATATCGTTATTTCCACATGCTACACAATTTAGCCCTTTTCCATCATAGGTGTCTCTCTTGTCGCCACAATTTAGAGTATTTTGGATGACTGTAACTAGTGAGAAATTCAAGGGCTGTCAAATTGCAATGTTTGTAATCTACTTTTATCACATTCTGTGATAACCTTCAAATTCTAGATCGTATTCCCTGTGCTTAAAGGAATCAGACATCCCTTGTAACTATGGATAAAGGCTATTGTGTTACTAGTGGTAGAAATCACTAGGCTGGCCTTGACCTGCTACAGTAAAGGGTCCAAAATACCGACAAATGAACTAGCCTTCTTTAGAGGAAAGCCTCGTTTGGACCTCAATAGCGTATCAAAGGGTGGCTTTACTGGTGTCGAATAGCCCCAACCAACATGGTGCTAAATCCACTTCCCAGCATAGTGCTTTTATAAAGTAGCTGGTAGCTTTCATTGCCAGACTCACCAGTAATAATGCGATATTTAAACAATTTGGATTGATAAGTGGATTGGACGTGATTTTATATCGGGAGACAGGTTTCAGGGCAGAAAGTAAGCCTAATAACCCTGAGGGAAGGAATTACGTGGTACCAAAGTGTATCAAATACGTTTTCATGCCACTTGTCCATGCAATACCACTTTGGTACCAGAAACATATCATGTAATCTTTGCACCGTGTAACATAAAGCCATAGTTGCCATCTGCAGGAATCTGGTACAAATGCTATACGGCACCATGTAACTGAAGCCCTTTTGTATTGTCAGAAGTTTCATGTTTCTGCAGTGATGAAGTAGTTAATTTCTTCTTGACATTCGTCACTGTTTAAGAATTTTACCTCATGTGTTTTCCACTCTACGTTGGTCGCACTTCTCACAGGCTAATTGAGCGCATTTCTCAACATGTACCCTCGGCTTTAAGGAACAGGTCCTGCTGTACATGAGTACGGAGTCGCGTGTCAACAAACCGGGGTTAATCTACAAAACCTGCTATTGCTAAGCGTATAAGTTGAAACTTCTGCGGTGCCGAGAACTAACTCGATGACTTGTGCTTTACGATTTTAGCACGAGTGAGGCTCTTAACTTAAAATTTGCGAGGGCTATATTCATTTAGTAGTTAGAGCTTGAATGACTTTAAGTTTGCCACATGCTTGTTGTAAATCTAACCTCATGTATTTTTATATCCTTACATTGTGTTAGGCAACCCTGCTGGCATGTCTGTATTGTATTGTTCTATTATTTTTTGTCAGGAATCTTTTATACCATTAAATGCCTTAATTTATGTACACTTCTTCTAGATTGTACACTTTGTTCCGCTATTGCCGTGTATAACTCTGATGAAAGGCTGCATGAAAAAGTTTTCAGTTGTATGCAATAGATTGGTTGTTTCTTGATTGTCAAGTTTTGTGCCACCAAGAATTTCTTAAAGTGAGTTTTATAAGAGGCAGATTGGATTGGACTAATGAAAATATACTTATCATCCATATCACTCCATTGTTGAAGATATAGGTTAGGTTTCCTCTTTATATCCTCCTCACTCTGTGTAGACGTAGTTGGACTATGCTTCGGTCAACACGTTCGATTGTTTTCATGTTTTCTCCAGAATATAAGTTAGTTGGACATATTGACACCAACATATATATAATTGACAGTTTTGTAGATTTCTTCCATCTTAATTTTGTACATCAACTGAAGACGAAATGGTTTTAATAGTAGCATAACTATCAGTTGTTGTTGCTCTTTTTCTTAATTTCAGGAGAATGACCACCTTTGGCTGCGAACCTAAAACTGTCCTCTGTGTATCCGTGACCGTTTTGTTTTACCTTGTATCAATACCGTTGACACGTGATTTTTTATCTGTTTTACTGTGTATCAATACTGTTGACACGTGATTTTTTATCTGTTTTACTGTGTATCAGTTCCATTGACACGTGATTTTTATCTGTTTTACTATGTATCAATACCGTTGACATGTGATTTTTATCTGTTTTACTATGTATCAATACCGTTGACATGTGATTTTTATCTGTTTTACTATGTATCAATACCATTGACACGTGATTTTATCTGTTTTACTATGTATCAATACCATTGACATGTGATTTTTATCTGTTTTACTATGTATCAATACCGTTGACATGTGATTTTTATCTGTTTTGCTATGTATCAGTGGTTCTCGATGTCCTTCGTTGCACCTATAATGAGACGTATTATGAATATTGTCTTCATGGCAAACACATAAACATCTTCATATCATCCGCAAATCGTTGATTGTTGAGGTAAAAAGTTCGGGTACATCACAAAATTGTCAATTTTTTAATACAAAGACCTGCTGGTTTTGCTGATACGACTTGGGAGGCCGAATACGAATATAAGTTTATCAAACTTATGATAATCTACAAATATTAACAAGGATGAGCAGGGTTCTACAGAGCAGTAGCGCATATCCTCAAGGACATATTCAAACCCGGACTAACAAATCAGTACGTACTGCCAAATCCATATTTGCGTATCATAGGATGTTCTTGTAGAACTGGGTGACTGAGCGTGCATCTTAAATGGTCATTCATTTTTATCTGTTTTGTTGATTCTACAGATTCACCTTCAAACTACAGAGGCCACCCAAATTGACGGCAGTAGTTGACAATGACAAACCTTTTACCGAAAAAGATATTTCAAATGTACAGAATAGCTTTAATTTCGACAATGTGATTATGGATGACGACAGCGAATCTGAGGAATTTGTAAATATTATATTTCAAGAGATAGAAAGAGAAGTCAATATCAAAAAGGAGGAAAATTCCAAGCGAAGTTCAACTCCAGGTAACATGCTTTTAATTTTTGAACCCAATATTGAGAATGTTGGTTTTATTTCATCTTTTTTTGGTTTAGGTTCGGAAGTGTTTTAACAGTGTTAAAGTAATTTGAGGGTGCTGAATCTGAAAATCCTACCCATATTGTACCAGTGTACTAGTATTTCCTCCACTGATTACCCTTTTTGGACAAAATTGTCATCGGAAAAATACTGGAAAATCCTTTTTTACAAGGTTGATTTTTATTAAATCAAATAGGTTCAAGTTTCAAGTAACAGATAAGAAAACGTTGTTGACCCTGAATGTCCAAAGTATTCTCTTAAATGTGATGAAAATTTACGTTTTCGAGATTTTATTGAATGATCTAGATCGGGTAAATCACGTTTCAAATTCAAGCAGTAGTTCGGGACCGTTGTTATGTACCATCTTTCTTGGTATCTTTCTTCCATCTTCTTTATATCTTGGTGGAGTCGCTCTCGCCTTGCTCATTGCTAACATCACTAAGATGTTACAAAGATCGATCTAGCTGGCTGTGGAGAAAATGCTCTTTGATACTCATATTGAGAGCCCTGAAATTTCCAAGCATGTTGTTTACAACGTCTTTGTAGTTGTTAGCTCTATAATTTCCAAGAACGTTCTTACCAACCCCTACAAACCATAAGATGCAGATAACTTCCCTTCATTCATAAACTCACAAAATTTTTGATATCCCATAAACTGTCGAATCAAGGGGCAATCTAAAATACCAGTTTTTAACTTTTGATCACACAGACATGGACAACTCGTACAAATACTGAGAGCCGACTCCATCTTTGTCCAGTGCTTTAGCAAATTGTTTCATAAGCCCTAATTTTATATGCAGAGGAGAAAACGCATCTTTCATTACCCGGTACCTATTGCTCAGCAATAATATTCTCTTCCCCAACATTACGTTGATCTTGTAATGGCTAGTCCTATTTAGTTCAGTGATTTTCTTTATCTATGCTGCCCTAGTAAGAAAGGACGCATGCGTACTTCGTACAGTCACTTTGTTGTCCAAGTAAGAGGTTCACCATCTTTAAATCTGCACATATCTGCCATTGGTGGTCGTTGTATTTAATATGCTGAATTACACTTTTATGACATCATATTTTTAAGGTTTGTAGAATGACCAAACGTTATTGATTCATAAATGTTTGTGTGATGTGCAGAAGAACAGGTTTGTATATACAGCCAATAAACAACCTTTAACCAACAGGAGAGTACTCCGTAACTCCCAACTTCATCAGTACTCCAAAAGTATCTTGTCAAAAAACAAAATTAAGGTCCTCACCCAAATACATCGCAAACTCTTTATGATGTGGTTTATAATAGGTGATTTAGGACCATGCTGTAGAGATTTCGATCTTACAGTCCTGATGCCAATAATTGGAAGACTCCTTGTATACACTAAGGTCCCTTATCTGGTCACTCAGATTCTGCTAGTCAAATAGTGATGGAAGAGCATGCAAAGCCTGCTTCTTCATCATCATCAACATCAGTAAATTGTCCATAACGGTGTTACTCGTCATCTGAATGTTCATCATTGGAGAGATCAGGCAACTCATTAAACTATGTAAGAGGAATATCAGCACTATTAGCTACTGGTCCCATTGGTGGCGGATAATGTTTGTAACTCAAAGTTTTTTATGCGCCCCGGCCTAATTTATAGAACGGAGGTAATCGTCGTCAACATGATTTGTAGGTTCCCACGGAACCATCGGTATCCCAGATCCGATTGACTGTCTGGTTGCACTTGTTCATTGTCTCGAACTCTCTATGCAACGCTTACAAATAACATGAAGAGCCCACGTTTTATCTTGGTCCCCTAGCTTTATTCCACAATATGCACGAAACGCGTTTCGTATAAAGTTTGTTAGAAATTTTTTGTTGTCTACAGTTTTGTATTTACCACAAATGTAGCAAAAGCGATCAGGATGATGTTTGGAAGCTCTTGATGTCATTGCTTTATAGACAACTAAATAAATAACGCAAATCTTCCCAATCATATTTTGAATCCATCATTAAAATACCATGAATGAATTCATCTTATCTCAATTACTTCTCCATCATTAAAAATATTAGAAGAGGAATTTGTTTGGTGCAAATGATTATTTCATGATTGGATTATAATTGAACATTTCCATGCCCACCGGACGAAATGCAAACATCAGAACAAAAATTGATATGTGGAAACGAGCGTTTTCCTGCCAAGTGCGGGTTAATACCTTAATGACAAGATTCAACACAAAACCACAAATGGTTACCGCTACAAGTACTATAGACCAAAGACTTCCATGACCTGGCGATGATCTTATGCTTTGTGAAATCATTTTCTGTATGTTGAACCAGCCAGATGTACTTGATATTCATATCTGCTCAAAGGTTAAAAAGTTATGTACAAAAATTTTCACCTTTTGTGCGTATCACAGATGGGAAAACTAGAGCTAGCAACAGAAAATGAATATGGTGCACCCCCCCCCCAAATACTTAAAAGCAGTCTTTTCCGTGCCAACCCTAAAAATTGTGTCGCTTCATGCATAGCGGTAGTGTGTACCAGGCAAAATTTTCCATCTTGATTTTATCGAGCTGTTTTGGTAACTTGATTTCTTATATGCGTATCGTTATTCTCTTTTTACTGGACTCCTGTTACATCTCACCTTTAATTTCTATATGTTCCTGAACATTCAGATAAATAATCCCATGCGGTCCTTGCCTTCTCCTATTGCCCTTCTAATTGGCATGCTACTGATTGTTCGCACAGATATAGTATGAAAACGACACAATGTTGCAGCGAAACATACTCTCTTTTATTTGCGCCTTAAAGGCGTGGATAACATGCATTTGAACAATGTTTCGAAGGTGTACTTAGGTGAGCTCAAGAGGATAAGACTATCTGAATGAAGTAGGGGGTCGCATGATAATAAATGCGTCCCCTAGAACGTTCTAAACCTCACACTTTGTATACTGGAATTCTGTTACACAGTTTTGTCTATGGTATTTCGACTCTATTTTCATTCTACTCGCGGTTTACAGTTTTACTGCGAGCTACGAAATTTTTACACCCAGTAAGGACATTCTGTGTCAAGACTGTGATGGTGTTTTAGGGTATGGAATAAGGTTTTTGATACTCATTTTCACGGACTGTGTTCGGTGTACACCCTGCTCCTCTTGATTCACGCCCATTTATCTGCTTATGCTCATGTCTTTCCCAGAAGTTTAATATACCTTGTCGATGATTAATTGAATGAGCTGCGGTTATCTTTTACCTTTTAAGTCCCTAGATTTGCACTTGCATTCTTGTCTGGGTTTTCCCACGCTCATTAATCGATAGTAGTGCTCGCATTTGTATATTTGCTATCCCTTCTTAGCGCACAATGATCGCCTTGCACCGAAGAATTCGAGTATCGTAGGGGACTCGGGAAACGAAAGCACTTCATTGACACCGTCTGTTAACGGCAGTGTAGTTAAAGACAGAGCAAGCTCGTTCAATTCTTCGGAGAGCTTTGTAAAGGATAAGACAGATAGCCCTTCACGCCAAGGTACACCAGTTTCAATAAGAAAGAATCAGACTAAGAATTCTGAATCAGAGAGGAAAAAAGTGAAGGGGAAAAGAGAAAGGACAAAAACAGTAAGTCGAGGGAAGAGGACATTTTTTAGAAGAAGACCGCGTTCACGATCTGCTTCGTCAAGAAGTAAGGCGAAGGGAAATGATAAAGCGACAAGGGACGCCACTAAATTAAATGATGATGACGAGGAAGGAGACAGGGTGGATAATAAACCGTCGGATAAAGATGGGAATTGTACGAAGGAAGAGACCGTGCTATCAGCTTCTTTGATTATCAAGGATGAAACAGCGGGTGTGGACGCACATGGGTTTACAGATGCCACGCATTCAGACAGCTCAGACAGTGAATGGGCAGACGAAACTGATGGCGAAGGCTGGGACAATATATCACACCATAACATTCATGTGCATGAAACGGAGGATGAAAAAGAACCAACAGGACAGAGAACTAGTATTGTCTGTGCGAGTGAGGTAAGTAGCATTAGAGGGGAATAGTTATGATATTCAGTATTTTTATTGCCAATTGTCATTCCGATTTTATGTGATTATATTGATTGCTGCAGAGATAATACTTTTGACTGTTTAATAAGCCATTGTATACTTATATTTTCAAAAAGTTTACTGGTAGTACAATCAACAAAACTGCAGCGAAAACATTTAAGTACTGGGAAAAAAATTAGCAGTGGATGACCGCTTTCGCATAACTGGCAAAGCTAGATCTGCTTTTCACCGAGCCGTCCTCGAATCCGTCAACATCAAATCAAGAAAACCGCTGCATTGCAGACAATAAGAATTTGTCTTTTCATTGGACCTTTCTTTTCGGTTAACCTTTCAGTTCCACAGACACTGATTGGTCAAAACAACACCAATCTAGCAGTCAGCCTTCCGATTGGCTACTTTCAAAACACGGTTTGGTATAAGTTTCAATGATTTCTTCTCAATCACAATTCTGACGATGTTGTACTCTGAGGAGTGTCAGACGAAAATAGCTTTTCAGTACTAAAATGTTTTCGCTGTTTCGTGCAGTTATGTTTACATATCTATTGGTGCAGAGATAATACTTTTGCCTGTTGAATAAGCTATTGTATATTCATATATCTAAATATATATAGATAGATAGATATAAAAGTGGTATGAAGTTAAACGTTTACTGGATAATATGGAGATATGATGTAAAAGAAAGAAAAAGAGACTTCGAGTAATCCTCTATATTATATATCATAAGCAATAGATATAGATCTATAGATAGGTGATTATATATTATAAGCAATAGATATAGATCTATAGATAGGTGATT
>JAAAKL020008467.1:0-15890 GCA_010016065.2 Carybdea cf. marsupialis auct. non (Linnaeus, 1758)
TTTTTAAAATGTAAGCGTTCTTTCTTTATGTTTTTAATTCGTATTACAGGTTTTTCTTTTTTTCTTTCCTCTTTTTCTTCTTTTTTCTGTTGTGGTAGTTGTTATTTCTTTGTAAATCCACCCAGAAATCTCGCTATCCCTAATGAGCTTGCCGGGCGACAACAGTGAGAATGTTATCAGTAGAATAAACAAATATATGGCATTGAAGTTAAAAAAAAAATTAAAAAATTATTATATGTAGTATTCACACACCAAAGCCTTACGCCGCAGTGGAAACCAGGATTTAGTTTACTCCATCAGTGATCTATTTTACATTTACCTTTTAGAGGTCAATATTTAGGCCAAATTTTCTTTACCCCAGTTAAAATAGTTATGGGGACAGAATAGTAAGGGGGAGCATCCATTGCTCTTCATGACTGAGAAAACTTGAAATGGTTCCCTTAAGCTAGAATTAAGAGAAAATATGCTTCATGACCATCTTAAATCCTTGACTGATCTCCTTGATTTTAGTTTTCACTTTTGTTGGTGATATGTAAAATCTCTCACTTTATCTTTCACTGTGCCCCACGGAAATATAACCACTTTTTGGTAAAAGCTGATAGTACAGAGTTTAGGACCAATGCATAAAGACAGCATCAGTTTCCGAAGTTTTATCTCAACTAAAACAAATAAAGGGTATTATTGAGAACTTTGCCCAAAAGTTAATTTAAGATTGGCTTCTTCTGGGCTCATTCCCTATGTCAATGTAGGTTAGGTCAGTTCACTGCGCGTTTTATCGCGTGGCTATTAGAGGTGATTCTCTGTTGTGGTCATTTCCAGCCTCAGCTCCAAAGCGAGGTAGTGGTGGGTGCTATGACTTAGCCTTTTTTAGAAGGTTGCATTCTTTAATGAAGGTATTTATATTTCCAAATTTTTAGCCCTTGTACTTAGCCTGCTTTCATCATTAGATTGTTAGGAATTTTATCGTACATCGAAAAAAAATTTGAATGCTTGTATGAATTTTTGTAGATGTCTTTAGTGTTTTTATTTCTGTATAAGATCAACCTGCTGAACCGACTGTAGAGTGACCTGAAGAAGAAACATTGGTCTCGAAAGCTTGTCAGCTAAGCCAGTTGTTGTTTTTAGTTGTCTTTTATATATATATACATAATACTCACTAAAATACACAATGTCTTTGACGTTTCGATATTATATTTTTCAAAAGAGTGTATTGGTTAACAAATTTTTTCACCGTTTTAATTCTTAGATGTGTCCCACGACCTGAAAAATGCAGCCTCGTTGCTAAACATGGAAGTTAAGAAAACAAAGTTTCTTTATTGAATAGATGTGGATGTTTTTATTTGTCTTTGATTTATATTTTTATATATATAAAGGAAGCCTACAATGGACTCAAAACTTATAGCTAAAAGTAATACAATAACAGCGAAAAGCTCTATGTTGCTTTCGCAGCCAAGGTCAAAACAGGACCATTGTTTATTAGTAAAACTAAATCATATATTATGAAATTTAAAATAAATTGTTAATAAGGAAAGCTTTAAAATCCTGACTTCCCAACATCCTTGAACATACATTTAATAAATAATGTCTTGATAACTCCGAATAACTCATGAAAGCTTCTCTTTAAAACACTCTTGAAGGACCTATTGAAATCTTATTGATTACTGATTCGAATCGATGTCGATATTTACTCATGAAGCACCTGTGATGGTCTTGTTTAGGTGTGTAGCAAGGGTACGCAGTATTGATCGTACAAAACACTAGCAAGTACACCTACAATCAAAGCAAGCTCAAGTAAAATATCTTAGCACAGTAATTTCCAACTTTTTTGGATTGTCGGGCCCTCAGTGATCAAATAGCTCCTTCGTCGACCCCTTTCTATTACAGTAGGGACAATACACGAAATTTTGAACTGTAGTCATAGTTCAAACGGCACATTTTGTTGGTAGTTTTAAATGTATCTTTGAGTGCAGGTTTTAAACGTTGAAGTTCAATTTCTTGTTCTCAATGCGATGGTTGGTGTTGCTAGTGTAAGGAGACTTTCCTGATTTCCGGTGTAAATTCATTCAGGTATAGGCGTAAGTCTATCGTCCCCAAGAGGGCGATATCACCCACGTTGGGAAACACTGTCATAGCATACTACGGCTAGTGGCGAAAGCGGGGGGAATGAGGAGGGCTGTCTACCCCTATAACTTTTCATCAAATATGGAAAAAGTTTTTTAATGTATAGAAATTGCCAGAAGTTGCTAGTAACGATAGACGTAAGGTTGTTTAGTTTCCAATTTGTCATTGGGTAACACAATGGTCACGTACTTGTTGACAGGCCACAATTTGTCCCCCATTTCCAATTTAATCTTCCAAGTGTCCCCTCTTGACTATGGCTAGGCTACTTCTCGTGGAGCGACTGCAAAATGGGCAGGTGTTCTTTATTAAACATTTCGGTGCATGTCTATTGTCCTCTTTCTTCAGCGTAGAGATGGCCTATTGTTGTGTACCCATGTGGGACGAGGATTAACGGGAAAGGGTTATTGGCTTTAGTGACCTCCAGTGTGACTGTTAGCATGACATACTTGCGTATATTATCCCCTTGTATAGCAAGATTTACAGAAGAAGAGCTACTGTACTTTAATATTTCTGTTTGAATGCAAACACAATGCGTGCAAAGCGTCCACCTCGTGGCGGAGAACGATCGGGAAAGTGTTCTAGGTACTTCTGCGGAAGCATAGATTTGAATCATCAGATCTATGATGAAAACCTCTCGCTGGAGTCGTAGCCAGTGTTGCCAGATTGGGCGATATGTTGCTCGAAGCGACCACCGAAAATCCATTGTTTGCGACTTTTTGCTAAGTGTTTGGGCGCCAAGGCAGAACGTGTTAGTTTTTCTTTAATTTACCAGAGAACGCTTTATTGTTTATAACATTGATTTATGAAAATATATAGTTTTCATAAATCAATGTTTTATAAGATAGTCTCTGGTTTTTAGTCCGGGACGTGACCTAACAAGTCGAGAATTTAGCGATTTTCATGCACGAATTTGGGCTGAGAGATGAATAACGACTCTGGCACTCTCTATTCGCAACCGAAACTAAACGAGCAAGGAGGCGAAAACGTTCTCAGAGTATGGGCAAGAATAACTGCAGTAACAAGAAAAAAACTCGACACTATTTGTCGCTAGTCACTTCGTGATACCGTGAGACATAAATACAATTCTTCGTGGTCGAATCTTTACCAGTTAAGTTTATGTCAATAAGATTATAACAGGACTAGTGCAGACTGATTCCAGGAAATCAGCACCTAAGATGCAGAATTGGGACTGTGGTCACCTTTTGTGGCGCCTCTTTGGGGAGAGCCATTGGACCATGACCCTCTCTCACGGAAGTTCAGATTAGTCAAAATGTATGAAAGGGACGATTTGATAACTGTGAACAAATAGCTTAAACAGGTATCATTAGCAATAAAATATTTGCCTTTTTGCGGAAAGACCCCCCCCCCAAAAGAGGTACCTTGGGACTTTCACTCTTGATTTCCCCCCTTAAGAATTGAAAAGAAGCGTAACTTGTTTCCATCTACTCCATCAAACCCTCTTCTTCCCCCTCCAAGTACCAAACACAAACACACACACACACACACACACACACACACACGCACACGCACACGCACGCACACACACATGCAGACAAAGCGTTATAAACTCATGCTTTGCGACAACATATCAATATTTTTGGAGAGGTCATATTAAATTTCTTCTATTTCCAAAATAAACCACAATAAACCGACATTGAAAAGGCACCCAAACTAAATGTAATGCATTCAGTTTTTCAGCGTAGCACACCTTTTGACTTTTCATAATTATTTGATAGTCTTCTCAATCATTTGACATTTCTTTCCTCGTCATTTCCTACCCATTGTTACTGAGTACACCCACAGAAGAAAGTATAACGATTCACAAATCTTCGTACAGTGTGGCAAGAAGTCAAATATGGTAAGTGCTATAGATTTACCCGGCGTAGGATCAGTTTACAGGAAGAGTTTAAGTACCTCCTACGATTACAAAGTTTTAAAACGTTTGTGCTACCAGTGGGCAAGGAATTTCCTATTGAGTTTGACCTGTCTATAACTCTATATTCACCTTAAAATGCTCCCTCAACAGAAACTATTTGTGCCAAAGCTGTACTGTGAAACAGTAGTCGATGATGTCACATCCCTCAGTTGAGTTTCTGAGCGGGGAAACACTTCCCGCAAGAAACGTATGCGATTTCAGTTAAAGCAATAGGATTTCTTAGGTATTTCTGCCCAAGTAATAACAGGCGTGAGTGTAGGACCTTTCTTTGCAGTGACCAGGCACGGAAAAGGAGGGGCGGTCGGGGGTATAGCTCCACATTTGTCACAATATAGGTTTCCATTATTGTCGGTATACTGTATACTGATGACAAAAATCTATGATGTCGTTTTGCGTTTTCATTATCAAACAAAAGGAATGCAAAGGGACAGTGTGACGTTACGATATTGAAAATGTTTGAATTATGGAAAAAACTCAATTTGCATCTTGCCGTATTAGTAAGAACGCCAATGGCCAAAATTGAGAGTGTTGCTTTTTCCCAACACTGAGATATCAGCTCTCAAAGTTTACATCACTCTAACAAAACCTTATTATTTGATGCTGGGTAATTTACCAAGCATTAAGAAGACAACGTGCAGCCGACTTACTAGGCCCACCCATGTCTAGTTAGAATTACTCAATTGCACCCAAAAAGAGGGCTTTGTTAGACGATTCTGTCCGGATGTTTTGGAAGGGGGGACATCTTCAATACCTGCAGCTGGCTACGCCATATTGCATTAAGCTAAATTAAAAATATTAATTTTTGACCTGTGACTGGTACCTGGTTTATATTTCAGGTCACTTCAGTGATCTAGACTTGAAACAGTAAGAAAGTTCAGCAAAATTGTTAAAAGCGTCTTCTTTCTTGTATACGACATATATATGTTGCTGTTCTGCACTCAAATTATGAACCTGCGCTCAGTCATCATCCTTGAAAGATAGACCCCTATCCGATGATGTCCTGTAGCTGCGTTCCCTGCATCACAGAATTAAAGAAGTACAAGAGAGACTGGTGATCATTCTGATAATGGGAACGCTCGTGGGCCATTAACAGGCAATGTGATGGACCCTCTTGACCCCCTTATGCTGTTGCATGCATTTTAAAGCCCCCTTATTGCGAACGGATAGGATAAACCCCTCTGTGAAAGGGTAATCTCACCCTCGAGATTCGATGTTCTCGATTCTAATGCCGTGCCAGATTCCATTATCTGTGATTGGGTTTTGTCAACAAAAGAACATCATTTCTAGCCAATCAACGATCGTGTTGTAGGGAATGCGAATTTGGCGCTCAACACAAGATTTTCTTTGACAGAAAAAATTTTTATCCCGCTGGAAAGGGCTTCCAACTTAGCTTTTATATATAGAGCTGGCCAACATTTAAATTAACAACATTTTTTATGGATTTGAAATAAGGATACTGATATCTACAGCTGATCCGAGGTAAGAAAATCCCTTTGTTGCCTTAATGATGCGTACAAATAGATAGTACAGTTTGTTGTGTTTCTCTTTTACGAGTTTGGATGTTCCCCTTCTTTTCTTGTTTACGAAAATATGTCAGTTAATAAGTTTTGTACTCGGGAGTTCCAGCAGCCTTCAGAAAACAAGGACACTTAACGTACACTCTACCATACTTTTCTGCCACTATAAAGCAGCTGACTTCGTCTTATTTGGATTTACCGTGGTTAGGCCTACATACCGAGGCCCAATGATTTAGTACACAGTTAAACATTTATTATATACATATATCGTAGTACAGTATCGACCCACTAATATTTTGTAAGCAAACTAACTTCCAAAGGGAAGAAATATTTCTTGCTTCTTTGCATCCTTGGATTGTTAGAAAACATTGGAAATGGAAGCTGGAAGTTGAGAGCTTTTGTGAAGACACGAGAATTTGTAGGCCTATTTGCTGTATAAACGAATGATTAACATAGCGTCGAAGTGGAAAGAGATATCGCCTCGTTTTCTGACTCTAACATAGTCAAATAACACAAAGACCCACCAAATGTATGTTCGCAACTGATAAACAAAGTAACAAATGTTTAATTACGGCCTTAGAGTAATGTGAAACCTGTTTATTTACTCGTGCTTGTTTACGGTACATTGCCGGATACCTGTGTACTATATTGAAATTTTAATGAAAGTCCTTGAATATTGTCAGTACACACCCTGATGGTACAAAATATGACATAGGAACGCCACTCCAATAGAGCTGTACAGTATGTTTAGTGAACTTTTTTTGACATATGGGTTCTTGTAATAAAATCAATATCCGCGTCGTGCTATGGGTAATATTGCTGCAGTGGTCACAAATTTGGTGGAGCCTGTAGAAGCATAGGAATCTGATGTATATTTACATAATGGATAGCTTTAAACAGGTGCTAAGTTGGCCTTGGAAGTGTTAAATGCTTACGTCGCGAGAGGAAACTGAAGTTTACGAGGATGCATTGAAGCTCCTTCCAGTACTTCGTGTCACTCGTCTTAAAATTTTTATGGTACGCTGTGCAAATCTGGTTCTCAAGCAGGGTAGTTAATGTATTCGCACATATCCTGTTCCACACGGCCCCAGAACGGTCTAATGCCAGTGGAACTGATCGATAAGGACCTGATGCTCCTGTGTGTAGTCCATTATGGCTTTTGGCGTGAATTATTTAAAAACACGATACATTTTCGTTTCCGAAACCGGAAAGGGATCAAACAGATCAGTTTGTGTATGGTTCCGGTAAAGTACTTCCTTAATGCACTTTGGTTTGTAGAAAATGGGTGCACAAACCTAATAGCCCTCTTGTCCCCGATGCCTGCCGACCACAGACCGTCGAAGATCAAGTTGGTACAAAGTTCAATAAAAATTACGAACGGAAGAGGAACAAGTTAAAACACTAACATTAGTATTACCTCAGTCGGTATTTTACGGAACGAAATGTTGAAATGCACCTTTCGTACCACCAAAATAGCTCGCTTCGACATGACATTTTTTGCAAAGCTCTGAGTAAATTTAGAATGTTCTACGTCGATAAGCAGAGCCTTTCCAGGATTATCTGGCAGCTTTATAACACGACTCTACTTTAATCGTGTATTTATGGCCGATGAACTCCTAGCGAGAATCATCGATCTTAAGAATCGGGCTTGGATCTGGATCTGGATCTTGAAGAGGCATTCAAGGGCCTTTTAAGCTTAGAAACAATCAGAAGTTGCATTCTACTGATAAAAATACCCCTCAGTTTCTGTCATACGATTCCTTTGCTTCTACGAGTTAAGCAAAGCAAGTACCAACAAAGTTCACTGCAGGTTATGACTTAAATAGCTCCATTTATGACACCTCAAAAATTCTGAACAGAGAAGATATTGCTATATATTGTTTATTGATCAGAAAAATATCATGAATCGTTGCTTTCACTACCACATTGACGGTGATCGGTGACTTTCCCTTCCCCTGATCAGTTCTTCAAATAGGTATAGTAAAGTAAGTAGTCCCTGAAATTTTTGTTTATTAAGTTTCATGACATGGCTTTGTTCCAAACGTGCAATTATGGACTAATGCCCGACTTATCAGCATGTCTACTAGAGAGGGATATCTCATTTACCCTTATACCTTTGTTAGCAGAAGGAGTCAACATCCTGATGTCAAATGTGTTTCATTCATCGATATTTTACGTAAACATTCAAAAATCAACACAATTAAGGATAGTCAAGTAAATGATAAGTAAAGTAATTTGAACTGTAATAAGGACATGTGAATACATGTTAGAGAAAATCAGTTTCGCAGTTCTCATAAATGCACTGGAAGAAGGAGACATTTGGAACTGAGTAATATTTTTTCAATTTCAAATTTAGGGCTGTCGATGTGGATTTATATCGCCCTATAGTTCTAAGAAGATGATCATAACTCTTGTGGTTCACGCCGAAGGGGAAACAATAGGGTTTTCAACTTTGCGTCGGAAGGGAAGGGAAAATCCCTACGTACGGGTTGAAATAACTTTTTTTTCTTTAGTTACTCAGCCCCTCCCCATAGAAACAATCATTTGTGTACCATTGTACAGTCAGTAGTTTACCTTTCTGATTCCAATGCATAAATTATTATGGTATCTCCCAGTATCCTTTGCAAGCAATTGTGCTAGAAAAAGATCTATAATTTATTCTAAATAATTCCAAATTCAAAACTTTGTTGTGTATACCTCAGAATTTTTTTAGGGTGGAGGAAACAACAGTGATGATCAGTATACTCTAGATTTTTCTTTAAAATACTATTTCTTTTTTGAGTCTCATGTATACGCAGTTTACTTGTATTTATTTTATATCATAAGCACAATGTTTTAAGACATAAGAGAGTAGATTCAGTAAGGGCAAAGCCCATCTAATGTCTAGGAAGACTGGCTCAGGATCAGAAAGAACTTCTGTGGTCTTTGGCGCTCAGAAGAGGACATCTTGGTTACGGTAAGGACGATTTTTTAGCGAGGGTTTACGCGATCGACTAGCAAACTTCTAGACTAAATTTTGTGGATTATAGAAGTCAGGAATGTTTCCTACCAGCATATTTGGGTGTCGAGGAAGTATCAAATCGAGAAATTGTAAAATTTGTAATCAAAAGCTCTGAATTATGAGTTTGTTGACATCCGTTCGAAGGTCGCGATTTCGTATTGTGTTTACAATTTTTTTCCTGCGGACGCCTTGTTTTAAAGCAGAGTTTTAAATCATAGAGAAGTTCGTGAGAGGGTTTTGCAGTAGGGATGGACGTGTTCATATCGTTAGCCACATTCAAAAGTGTCTTTTTAAAGTTAGTGATTGGTGTCTTAGAATCCGTGAGATGAAAAGAAGATAGGATTCCGCCAGATTTTACGATTAAGTTTTCAGCCGAATTATGGCGATCTCCTAATATAACCGTTCAACGTTTAAGTGCTAGATTATTCTTAAAGTAGGCCGTTGTAGCATCATGTATTTATTATTCGAACAAGATGTGGCCATTAGGTACCAGAAAGCAAGCAAACTAAAGATGTCAAATGGACGTGCGATCGATCTTCGCTTTTGTTGTTGTATGTCCGATATAGGGACCGAATATGTTGTTGAGTCAATTCTATCCACATCTATGTGAAGTCTTTGCTTTGATATTGCAACGATAGTTCTTTATTATTGGAAAAGTTTCTAGAATTGTTTTTCATCGATCTGGCCGTGGTCAGGTAATCTGTGACCTTAGGTTAGTTTCAAGGTGTTAAATTTTGCTTCAACCGTAACGAGCGCTCTCATATCAAAACATTCGTGTTATGTACGTCAGAAGCAATAGGCACGAATTGAGATGAATTCTTAGTTCATGAAGTATTATTGCTTGGATTTTAGTGGTGTTTACTACCTCAATACCAAAGCTATCGAGCCATCGACGTTAAAATCCGACTTGCGAAGCTGGGTATCAACTGTTCCTTGCGATTGGTATGAAAAGCAAATAATAGTCGAGTTGTAGTTTTGGGGGCGTTACGTAGGTTTTCGTCAGAGTGCCTTATCATGACGCAGATTGCCTGACGTTCCATTAGATCTGCCAATGTTTCGCTGAAGAACACCCTTCGATCAATTGTTATCAAAACATTCTGTTGCAGATCGAGTTATCTACCCATTTTCTATTACCAACAGGCCCTGTCAAGAACGACAGAGTATTTGATGTTAGTTTTTTTCAGTGAGAACCTCAGTCACCGTTGAGTTTGAGCTTCTTGAAGCAGATCGTCTTGAACTAAAAACCTTTGTTTTGGTACTTGGAATTAGGTTACATGTTAGAAGTGCATTGTAATGGCTTGCCGAGTCACGTCAGGGAATTGTTCGGCGCTAGATTGAAATATAAATAGATACTGATAATGAACAGCAGCTCGGATGTCGTTTCGAGTTTATTTTTGATCGCATTACGTGGGCACCAAACGATCCAGATGTAAAACCCAAGGATTCGTACCTATCCAGCTATTATTCCCATGTCCGAGTCTTGGGATTCTGTGGAGCATGCGATTTTCACATGCATTGCATGAAGATTTTGGCGCCATCGTCACGAGTTTTTTTTGTGAGACTTCACTTTAGAGTAAACATCAGTAATTGCGCTGGGAATGAGTGTTCAAAAATGCCATCATCAGCATATGTTTTGTGCCCCTGATATTCGTTTGAATTTATTTCTCAGAATCTTTAGCTGAAAAGATTTTACTAATGTTATCTCTCTATAGTTTATTTCCAGTTTCTCATCATCAGGAGCTCATAAAAATCTTCCAAGATAATGTTTTGAGTTCCAGTTCTGGCGCCAGTCCAAACTCGTCCTAGCACAATCCTTTTGTTGCCCATGATCAGATTTCATGGTTGGCCTCTTCTTACCAGGGCTTTCAGTGTTGAAGACTCTTGTTATGAAAATTGCGATCAGGAAAAGGGCATGACGTGTTTTCCATTTTTAGAGTATAACAACATCGATTTGGATTTAATTCTCTGTCGATTTCGTATTTCACCATGACCCAGGACAGGTCGATTTCCAAGTTTTAAGGGTCAAAATCTTGATCTTGACGATGTTTCTTGTGGGAACAACTGCTAGAACCAGTTCAATGATTGACCCGACAGATTAGGTTTCTCGTGATTTCCCTTTTTTGTTTGCATTGACCCCTTTAGACCAGAACTGACAAGCCCAAACATTGTTGGGAAGAAACATTTGACTCATCGTTTTATCTGAAGTCATTATCCTACTGAGCTTTTATGAAGCAAACGAATAAAATATCCAGGTAAAACACCGCTTAAAAGAGTGAAAACAATGATCTGACTCGTTGCTCTAGTGAAATTGTGCTTGAGTTTGCTGAGAATATTTTCGATGATTGAAGATTTTCTGATGCAACATTGTGTCTTATTAAGTGTGCTTATCAGACTGCTAAGACTGCAAATTGCTACTTGATTGCACCAGAGTTACTAAAAGCATCAGCTGGATGTATTTTGCTATGTGAATTATTTTTCAAGAATACCAGTTTAGAGTTCTATAGGAGACTTGTCCTTGTTAGCTAAGTTTGACCTAGTGGAATATTAGTGAACTGTACCTGGAAGACCCTCAATGACCATCAAAGGTCTCGTCTCTGAATTGTTTGGGCTAGGCACCAGTTGACAGTGCAGGTTTTGTCCCATCCAATTATGGGCTTGTCAAAAGTACATCTTGTCTCAGACCCATGGAATGAGGTTGGTGTTGCCAATCTTGAAAATTATGTATGGCAAGACAGTGACTCTGTTTTTTTCAGTATCTTGTAGGCCAATAGATATTATTGATAGTGGTTTACAGCAATCACTGCATCTTACTTATGTAGGACTATATGGACTGCAACTTATTTAGGACTATTGATAAGTAATGTCATACCTCACCTTCATATGTATTCAGATGCCCTGTGCAGAGGTGGAGCGGATTGTTCAGCAGCTGGCAGATGCCTGCTCAAAGGAACTAGAGGATGCTTTACCTGTACAATTTCCTGGTAATATACCAGAGGTAGGTTGTTGCCCTTGAAAAATTTGTCATATTTTACAGTAGGTTCATTGTATGTGTGTAATTGTCTGAACCCCTTCAGTTGTTCATTTAGCTATCAAATATCCGAATAATCTAGAGTCCATAAGTAGTACCCCTGTAGACCAGGTGTATACTGTGTGGATCTTTTAGAACAGGCAGCACTGGACATTCAATTGAATATTTTCTTGGTTTTTCACCCCCCCCCCCCCCCCCCTACCTCGCCAAGCTACTTGAAGTTTGTTTTGGACTCAGCATGTATTTTGCGCTCTGTGGAGTTTAGTTGTTTATTAAATAAATAGCTTCAATGATAAGTTCCAAGTTCAGGTTTTCACAATAATAGCCTAGGGTTCAGTCAAGCAGTTCTAGTGCTTGGTTTATAACAGTTTATGTCCCCATGTTCATTGAGAAAAGTAAACCATGTGAGCGAGTTGGCATATTTTATTTCTAAGGTAATAGCACTTACTTGGTGATTGCATTAAAATGGCCGAGATGGTTATGTTGATATCAGCTATATAAGTGTTTAAAAGGTATACAATTGTTGACAAACATGAATAAGTTTATACCAGAGATGAAGGTGGTATGTTGGCTTTGACCGCTGGTACTTTATCCTGATGATATGACTTTCCTTTTTTTTGCTACCCTAGTTTGGAGTTTTATGCTCTATTGGACCATGAATGGTCTGGAAGAGTCTATTGATTTCTTGCTTTTACTTGCAAAATAGATTACGAAGTACTAGAATCTTGTGCATATTGAGTCATCAGAATGAAATTTGCAGTGGGCTTGTATTGGTGCTCCTAAGCTGTGCATCCTCAATTCAGGCTTCATTGCTTTACACACTCTTCATTTAGGGTGATTCCCCAGCCTGTAAGATACAGCTAATGGAAAACCTAAAGAAAGCCGAAAATTTGTTGTCTAGAATGACTAAAAGTATTTTTTGGAAAGGATTATTATTATTCCACCTAGTCCATCATATAGTTATATATCAGATGTTGGGCTTTCCTGTTGCATAAATTTTAAATCAAGAGTGGAAAAGTAGCCAGAGCTGAGCCAAGATGCACTTACTCTTTACTTTGGTATGAGTATGTCAGTTTTTTTATCATTTTGGGAGTGAAAAGTGTATCAGAACAGATCAAATTATTTGAAAATTCAATGTACTATTGATAATATTTCTAAGTATTTTGGAAATTTAAGTCGTAATCATTATCATAAGTGCGACATTTTATTGTTATGACTTTATGTGTATACAATTTGTTGGGAGCCTATAATTGTACTTGTTTGTATCTGTTTGGAATTCAGGGCTATGTAACACCAGGTCAGAGAGATCAGGCTGTGGTTTACTTACTGAAGCTCAGTGAACATTTTGGGTTTGATCCAGAAACATTTGGATATGCAGTCACTTGTCTGGATCACTTCTTGTCCAGAGTGAAGGTAATGCTTTTTTGCAGTTTCCATTCTTATATCCCTTGGTTGGGTAGGTATTTTTATAAATTACCTCCCAAATTTGAAAGGGGCAGTATAAGGGTGGGTGATCAATTTAAGTACTAGATTTGGTTTTCTAGGCAGAAAATACCCTGTTACAATTGTAAAGAGCCACCGTGGTCTAGTCGTTAAGGAGTCAGACTCACATGCCAGAGGTTGTGGGTTCGAGTCCCGCCTAGCCTGATATAAAGACTATCAGTTGGGGAAGGCAACGGGAGTCCACCCCTGTAAATGTGCTCGCTCCCCAGGACATTGCTCACTCCGGCTAGGCAACAGGCTATGCTCGAAATTGAGTATGCCACTAATAAAAACAAACAATTGTATACTGGTTGACATGCTTAAGTACAAGGATAACTTCTATGAAATTGTATAAACATTTCAGAAGTTAAAAGCTCCACATCACATTTATGGACAAGTCTCACTTTTTACAGGCTTTATGCTTGAATCAAATTAGACAACAAGTTCCTATTTTTAATCAGTTTAACAGCTATTTTAAAGCTGGGCATTTGCAATATACATTTTTTATGGCAGAATACTATTATGATAATAAAGGCATGAAATGATCCACTTTAGAGCAATTGATTTGTTTTACTTAGTATGGGTATGATATTGATGTTCAGTTCCTTTGAACAATATTCAACAGCATTTGAGAATAGTTTTATGTGTTAAGTTCTTTTTATCTATTACTTAACCATAATCATTATTCCCCAGACTTTGGATTCCCTCCCTAGACTCAGATGGACGTCCTTAATACCCCAGTCCATGTTGTGAACAAATCCAAGTGTTTCAGAATAGGATAAACATGGGCTCTAGTGCTAAATCAAGTTCTAGGAACAGGTTGTCAAGATGTATCTTGGGGAATTTTATTGCCACTATTACTTTGACAGTACCTATTCATCAATAGGGTTTTCACCCCCCCCCCCCTGGAGCTGCATATTATTCTTAATGGGGCAAAAGGAACCCCTGACAAGCAAAGTAATCAAAGGGTGTTTATTTAGGACTAAAAAGGTGTAACCATTGTCACTCTGTGTTGTTGTAGGCACAAACAAGATATTTGCAGTGCATTTCTCTTGCAAGCCTTCTGATTGCTGCAAAATTATCTGAGGAAGAGGAAGTGAGTACTTTCTTTCAGACAATTTTAATGTTCTAAGTGAAGTGGTGTGTTTTACCAGTATCTCATATGTGTGCCACTTGGATTAGGGATTTTGCATCACTTAGGAGATTTTGTAAAGGACAACATTATTGTAGATTTGTGCATTTCCTCACTATTTTTAGAAAGATATTCTAGGCATTTACGATCCCCACAGTACGGCATACAAAGATGATTCAGCTGTAATCAGTTATAAATCAGAATTTAAGGAAGATTGTGTTTACAACATAACCTTCCAAGCAAGGGAAGGGTCATAAGACAAAGGCCACTTGTTGGTGTGATGTACTTTCCTCCCCATTGCAAAGCAAGGCTGAAGGCTACTTAAAGGACTGATTTTGTTTGATACTTGTAGCAAAGTTGCATTGTTCTTAGAGTTTTTGGAGGAATTTTTGTTGCTTGGCCAATGGAGAATATTTGAAGATTAAGTACTACTCACTACTCTTTCTTAGCTCTTATATCCTCCTATCCAAATTTGGATACTGGGCAACAACTTTACTCCATCTCCCTTGATCTGCAGTTGCTGTCATCTCCTTCCACCAACCAAGGCCATGGCTTTTTAGGTCATGTTTGACAGTTCTTCTCCAAGTTTCACAAAGGCCTTCCACTCCTTCCTTGACCTTGCTGTGGCTACCAACTAAGAGCTGTTGCTGCAGTTCTGGCAGGGTTAAAACGTAACAAGTGGCCAACACACCTTGGCTAACTGTCCTAAGCAATCTTTGACAGATTGTGGTTTATGAATGATTGCATCAGACATTGGACAAAGTTGGTTTTAAATTGTTTTAGAAACTGAAAAAGTGTGTGGGTTGGTAGGGTTCTACAGACATTCAAATTAGCTGGTGACTGTGCTCCAGGGAATCTAGTCTACTTATAGTAACTGTACATTGTTTATTATGTATGTACACCACCACCAGCAAAGTTTCACACTATTGATTCAAATTAAGAAATTATGACGCCCATACTATCACAAGGAATAAATTTCTTTATTGCGTAATGTAATCAATTTGCTGAAGAGAAATGAACTGATCGCTTCAGAAAGAGGCTTCTATGTTCAATATTTAAGACATCAATACTAAGCAAGCAAGGGTTTGTAATATGAGTGAAAGAACTGGAAGATCTATTTGTATTTGACCAAAGGGGTTATTATCAATGACTAGATACCTAAGGCTGGATTTGCAGGTAGCATCAAGAACAAGTCCTGTTATTGACCAAGCTGTGATATGTGTATTTTGGAGCCATAAAAACATCCTTTATTCAGCCAACCAATCAGCTTATGTGCAGTTTCAAGCAAATATGTTAACTCATATTTGGTCAGTAAAGCAACGAGGGCCATAGAAAGATGTTATGGCTATGTCATGTGACTTCATTTTGATTGGCTCTTTACAGGTAATTTAGCTTGGCAGTGAAAGCTACTTGTATACCATCTGGCTTCATGTAGGGGATAAACAATCCAGTATAACACATTTGGCTCCTTTGTAGTGTATTACATGCAGCTAAGTACTGTCTTATCAACTGAGGTAATGCATCATTGTATTATGGTAATAGGAATGATTAGAGGCCCTGTTTCGTCATTTAGAAGCCTCAGTGTAGAAAGTATGAATGTCAATTCTCTACTTAGTGACTTTCAATCTCTGTAACTTATGTCTCTTGTATTCTTTGTATCTTGTAGTATGTAC
>JAAAKL020008469.1:0-15888 GCA_010016065.2 Carybdea cf. marsupialis auct. non (Linnaeus, 1758)
CTTTACGTTAATTATAATTTAATGGACTACACTGAGCAGATCATAGCTGTCTAATCGTGGCCTATTTACAAAATCGAACAAGTTGATTTTCCTATCCGAATTTTTTTATATAATGTAGCTTATAATAGACGAGGTATAATGCCTATGTATAATATATATATATGTGCATATATTTATGTACATATATTTATATAGCTATGATATAAAGCCCAATAAAATTTATATTGCTTTTGAAAATTTGAAATTGTTGATTAATTCCCCTGTTTTAAATTTTAAATTCATCTAAGACTTGGCCCTCTCCCCGAAGGAGTAGTGCCTTTTAATGATGTTCAGAATATAACTTGATCAACTAACTTTAGCTACAGTCCATTCAAAATACGCTCTTTGCTGGAAAATGTTGTTTGTCATGTGTAATCATCATAAACTCAGAGGATACAGAACTGGTACTAGATTAGATGTAAGGGTATTGATGCAGCAACAGGAGGCAGCATATACATTCTTATATGTGTTTGCACATGGAAAAAGGTAGAGGAGGTACACTGTCTCACATTTGGGTTGGATGTTATCCATAATGCAGACAATAAAAGTTTCTTGCAATATTGTCAGTGATCTATTGAAGTGAATATCACTTTTCAGAACCCAGTGGATTTTAGACGGAAACATGTGAATCCAGTGATTGCCTTATAGATGCTGTTCACATGTGTCTCCCGTAATGGCAGCATGTGTTACTTTACAAGTTTGTAACCATAGCATGCACTGTAGTGATGCTTACTGCCTTGCATACAATAAAAGCCCGCACAAAATTGGCATTTCCCATGTTTAACCATGTAGTAGCTTGATAAGAAGCAGACTAAATAAGCCACTGACTACTTTGTACCAGCACTAACTACATAGGACATACTAATGTGCAGACAGTTCCCAAGTAATGGATTGCAAGATTCTTCTTGATGTAAAAAGTTATAATATGTATAGAGAGATTCAGCTGATGATGATTTCATGAAGGAGGATGTATATTTAATGTTCTACCCAAAATGTTAAAAACTGATGATGATGGATATTTGAGACATTGCTATTGAAAGTGAAGTTACAATTTTTAAAACTATATTCATGATGATGTATATAATAATTGAATTTTTTACTGCTTTTTTACTTTTTTAAAATATTACTTCCTCCTAAGGATGCTGCCTCATATATGTATGTACATGACAGTACTGTAACCACTGTGGAGCTAGGGGGAGGGGCACTATGGCTCTTTCAATAATGTTCAAGATGATTGCAAAATTTTGAAGTAATGTATGTCTTTTCCTGGTCAAGTCCTTGGAACTTTAAAATTATTTGGATGGAAATCAGCCCCTCCCCCACCTATTATGGTTTTGGTATTGCCTGTGAAAGTATATGAACATATACAATATTATTTGCTTATAGGATGAGACCAACTAGCATGCATTTTGTTAAAGCCTGATGTGCATGTATCATAAGCATTATCTGAAATAATCCCCGAGTGTATGCTGCAATGATTGCCAAGATAATATTCTCATAAGATGCTTGTCTCCAGCAAGTACTGATGTGGCAATTTTTCATATCATCCATGTTAAAAAATATTTTTTGAGTATGTATAATTCACATTACCACTGTGATATAAAACTGGAATCCTATTGATGATCATTTAAAAAGGATGTTCTTATTTGACTCACGCATGGCAAGTACAAAATATCAGATGATCTGCTATATATGGGAACCAGGCTATGTAGAACATAGAAGTTCGCTTTAAAAACTTAGTATGGCCAAATTCAAAACCATTATCCAAAAGTAACTGGCACGGATGATTAGTAAATTGTTTGTACAATATACCAAAAACAGACTATTTATCTAACAAGATTTGAAAGTTGTGAGCCCTCTTTTCTCAAAACCACTTTGCATCTTTCAATGGGCTTTGGGCAGAATGATGTGCTGACGTGGTAGTCCTTCCATGGTCAAGTCACATGGTGCTAATTTGGCTACTATAGAAACAGAGTATCCTATCAACAGAGCTTACCAAGTTCAGTTGATAGAGCACATGCTGCACATGCATGGTCATGGGTTTGAATCTTGTTAGTGACATATTTCCTGCCCCTCTGTTATCTTTTCAGTTATTTTAAATAGATCCATAATTATATATGTACCTTTTATTTTATGTTTTATTCTTTGTTTTTGGTGGAATACTCGATTTTGAGCATAGCCTATTGCCCTGCCAGATTGAGGAATGCCCTGGGGAGAGAGCACATTTACAGTCTTTATATCGGGCTAGGAGGGATTCAAACCCCCAACTTCTGGCATTCGAGTCCAATTCCTTAACCATTATACCACGGCGGCTTTAATCATTAGGCAAGTATGATTTTCATTTGCTCTTTTGCAATGCCTGGAGCACTGAGCACAATCAATATATATTGCAACATCATGAAATATTTTAAGGGCAGTTTTGAATGAAATGATTAAGTGCAAGTACATACACAATTCTTGATCTAAAATATATATCTTGTATTTAATTTAAGGAATGTAATATAGTCACCTGTTGTAGTGTAGACTCAAAGTCACCAAACCATGTCAGTATGTCATTCAAAGGCTAAAGCCACAGCGGTAAAATTTTAAAGCTTCTCTATTGTAGAGAGTTTAAGTGTGAAGCTGTCATTTAGTTTTAGAATTTCATTGTGTTATACTGCCATGTGGAGATTTCAAGATATCTGAATAAGCTTTTAAGTTAACAGCTTACAGTGTTTTTGTTTGATAGAAAATTGTTCAATAGGAGTTACAGAGTGAAGTATTTATCATCTTTCCAGTTATTTCCTGTATTAGGGGATTTATCAATTTGGTATAGGCCATCATTCTTTAGGTTACTTATCACATGGGGTAGTAGTATCTGTAATTTGTTGTGTCAGTATAGCCATATTATAACAAGAAACTTGCAAATGGTACTGTGTACTCATGGCAGCATAGGAAAGCCCATTGAACTTCATTAATTCATTAATTATTCATAGAAACCAATTTGTTTAGACTTCTGAGTAGGTGATCTTAAATGTTTCTCAAGATTTATCAGTACAATACCATGAATAATTAAGCAGTTTTTTCTTTTAGCACTTGAAACTTTGACAGCTCATTTTCTGCCAGTGATAAATTATTGATTTAGTAAAGCTTAAATTGTCCAGCCTTTTAAGCGTAGAGTATATGTTTGAAGTTTCTGTTCTAAGAATTTGTGAGAGGGGGTCTGAACTCTGGATGACCATGAATGGATGTCAGTAAAGATGTCTTTAGGATCATATATTTATTCATGACATATACATGTATATGTTAAATTTAGTTAGCAAGTACATTTGAACAGTAATTAAAGGTGCTGTGTTATTGGATTATAGTTTGTTAAAAACCTCAAGTAGGCCCTATGTTTTCAAATTTTTTTGCCATTTCCTATTTGCACTGATGCTCAATTATATTTATGGTTAGATCATGTTGAAAAGGCTATTCCCATACCGTGTTTTTATCCATGGCATTCAGTACTGCTGTCCAGTGTGCTAACTACTACACTACACAGGCTCCCTTCACCAAGATCATAACTTTTGACATCATGAGACAATGCACTTTGTGATATCATGACTACACAATGAGGTCAACCTGCACAATGCGAACATTCAGTACAGGAAGGTGATGTCACAATGGTCAACTTCCAACATAGATTGCATTACCAGTTAAAGAGTTATTGGATAAAAGTGATCTTTGCTGGAGATGTAAAGTTAAGGCATACATCACATGCACTTTTCAATATGGTAGCTTTTAAAATTGCTTGAAGAAATAGAGCATGCAAGTAGTACAAGTAATTGTAACAAATACGACAATCTTTATGCATGCTATAACTCAGATTGTTAAGTTGTACAGAATTGTTAAACATAACATGTTACAAGTACATTTCTTACCATAAATTGGTTTCATTATGTACATCAGTAAATGTGATTACAAAAGCATTCAATATTAGTTATCATATTTATTGAATATCAAGGAGTCTTCTGTTATTTGGCATGCACATTTTCACATTCATTCAAGTTTGTAAATGGAAATATAATATCATGGATGTATCCAAATTTTGGTCAAAATGATTAAGGTAAAATAAGTAAAGTACCAAGCTGGAAATGCTTTTGCGACCAAGGAAATTGACCACTTCAGAGTAAAATCAACAAGACATTTTGCAAGCTCAATGATTGGTATGCAGAAAGATAAAACCCTCATGATTCTGAGACAGTACTTCACACCAATGATTCCTTATTTAACCCCCTGCAGACTGGGGGAAAGGGCTAGTAAGACAGACATTTGTCTCTAGCTGACTTAAATAACTTTACAGTATTACTTGATGGTGCTAAAGCTTTTCTCTTTTGACCCCCCTTTGTGAAATCCTCTGCCATTATGTCTGTAATAAGGATCGATCCACCAAAGACTAGTGGATCTAGTCCAGGATGTTGTGAGAATCTCACATTTATCAGTTTATCATAGTGCTGTCTCTGTGCAACCTTCTTAGCCATGTTGTCCAGTTATATTACTCCTTGGTAGTTGCAAAATTACTTCTTACCTATCATATTTTGATGTTCTCTTCTCATATGTTTAGCTATTCTGTAAACGTCATCCCTTTTTGTGTTGATGCCCTGCATCACATGTTCTTCAGCTCTTCGTTTGGCAATTGGATCATGCAATTTGCATTTTATTTTACATCTTGTTTTGCATCTTGTTAACATCTTGCTTTGCATGCAAGTAAGACTCCGTACAATCATTGTTTCCTCACTCATTCCAGAGTTTGCAATGCTAGCTGTTGCTCTCATACATGAAAAGTTATACAGGTAAACCAGGTATTATGAATGTATTGGTAATCCCATTTCTTTGTAGTCATATGCGCAGATATGTTGACATACTGTTCCACAATGATCTGATCTTGAAATTGTTTTCCATTTATCAGATACATGCATGCATGCAGCAACACTGTAATTTGAGTCTATTACTGACTAGAGATGCTGAAACACCTGGAACATATGGTCACTGAATCTTTGGAGTCACTTTGGTTACTCCTTTCTTTCCTGTACCTTTCTTTCATGTAGCTTTTCTTACTGCCTTTTGCTGGTGCCTTTTCCTGGTACATTTACCTAGTGCAATTTTTGACTTTCCCCTTGACTGGTAGTCCAAGAGCTCTTGAACAAAAGAAATTGTATTAGAATCTCAAAAGAACGAAAATTACTAGTCAAAAAATGGTGTCTAAGTCCAAAAGTTTTGTTAAGAACTTTTTTAACCTGTAGACAAAATAGATAACGTTCAGGGTTTATCAGCAATTTCTAATGCTTACTTAAAATATTTTGGTCCCTTTTACTATGCATGCATGGTTACCAAGATACAAGACACCAGTGTCCCAGTGGAAGACAAGGGACACCGACTAAAATTGATAGACTGCAAGGAATAAATAAAACAATACTTAAGACATATGAATGATTTCTTGTAAATTCCTTGTAAGGCATGTAAATATTGCCTTACACCCTTCACACTTATGGCTAGGGACAATGGTGTCCCTATGGGAGGGAGAGGATATTGTTGCTTATGGTTCTCAATCTTATGACATTTATTGATGTGCAATAGTTGAAATTACATGGAAGCTACTAGAAAAAACCCGTAGATTTTCCAACCGCTAGCAGATATTTTTCAACTCTATATCTTCATACAACGTTTGCATTTTCTAATTGTTCTCTTGATCTTTATGCCTTCATAAGTTCTATAGCCATTCATTCTAACTGGGTTTTCTTTGGCAAATCCAGGAAGTTTAATAGTGACAGATCTGAATAAACGTCCATCATTTTGCAGCAAAGTTTTCTAAAAGTATTACAACATAACCAATACAATCAGTGAGGTACATTCAATGGCATTACGAATATTATAAGCAGCACTTGAAAGCATACTGGGCAACAATGATTTTAGGATCTAACAATGTTAGTTGACATGTTTTTAACATATCAAATACAATAAAGCAGTTGACACAAGCAATATAGATCAAGTCAAAAAACTCAAAAAGCTCAAGTAATAACACACCTTTGATTTCTGATCAAGATGCTATGCATCAACGTGCTGGTTTAAAAGATCAACTCCTCCCATTCCTCTGGTGTATTTCTTTACCATTTCCAGACAGGAAACAGAAAAATTAGAAGCTGAGCCTTCTCTGGACACGTGATTCAATATCAACTCCATCAAGGTTGGAACCACATGATAGAACACCCCTGTTATCAAACCATTTACAAATGGTCACTTCGTTAGAAAACTAAAAATGGATATCACCACTTTTCATTTCATGGTTAGTGGGCATATTGGGCAAATACTTCTGATTGGATGTTACTTTGCCTATACCATAAAATGCTGTTTTCAAATAATTTCCTTATCAAGAATGGACTATTGAAGATGTTATCAAAGAAAATAGTGCAGCAAGTCCCTTCAAGGCCTTTTCACAGCTCCAATACCACACTCTTGCTGATTTCCAATTCTGTAGGATCCTTCTTCCAAAGGTAAGGAATGGACTCGAAAAGATATCCTGTCGCACTACCACATCTACACCTTTATTTGAGACCCCACTTGATAGACTTGCTTTTCAAGCACTGCTTCATTAAAATTTTTACCCTGGAACTTCGTTATGTCTTCATCAATGCACCATCCCGCCAAGCAAGAAGCAGCTTTTTTGAAGGCATTATTAGGCTTATCTTGTAACCTTTATCAGATTTATCAGCTGTGTCATTGTTTATAAAGTGCAGATTTTTCAGAGTATCCTGAAAGTATTTGCAAGGCATGGCATTCTGTATTCCTTCTATTTTGTGCAGCATATAATTTAGACTGAACCATTAGTAGATTTATGAAGTTCTCCACGTTTACCACTTTGGAAAAAACAGCAAATGTTGTTGTGTTTTCCCGGTATTCTAGCAATACAGCCATTTCAAAAGTATGCTCAATTTGCTTGTGTTTTTTACTCTGACGTTTTCATTTCATGGCTTGAATGCCATCTTAAAACTTTTTGGGATGGATTTTCTTCAATTTTACCATGGCTGTCACCAGGACTGTGTATATGGGCATCTTGAGTGGTACGTTTTATGTGGATCATCCACAAGTTTTCCATATAGTGGTTCATCCAAGACAAATTCTGTGTCAGAATCCGCCAACAGATTGTCCACTTTATCTTCTAAGTCACTTTCTACAGAATCCAATAATGCGGAAAGACAATCACTTGCAATTTCATGCTCAATGTGCACATATTTCCCCCTCTGACTCTCCATGACCAATACTGCTCCTATCTGGTCAGTACAGCAGTTCAGCTCAGGATGTAAGATGCAAGGAGACAATAAATCAGTCTTACTCTTTGCTCAAATGCTCTACTTGTTTGCACAGCTGATGAAGTTTCCACTAAGTTAAAAAATTGTTTGTCACTTGAATAAGCTGGTTGCATAATAATTGCTCAAGCTTCCTCATGTATCACTAACATAACTGTGTTTCACTCTAAAGGTAAATATAGCATCTGGAGAAGATTACCCTGCATGCATCTAACCAGCTGGTATCATATTGTTTATGATATTATTATTACTCAAGATACAGTATTTATGCAGCTTGATAACAGTAGGAGTATTGTATGACTCATGTAACATTATAAATATGCAACAAGTATTCATAGGCACACATTTATAAGTACTAGTCTCTATATGGTGTGCAGGCATATTGTACACTTTTATCTACCACAGGGGTACTGATGTCCCACTATGCAAATATTGATTTATCTCATGAATGGCAATAGTATAAACATTGAAATTTGAGATGCATAATCCTTGGTTAGCACAATTACCATATTTAGCCTCAGATAATCATTTTTCTCACATGAATATAATTGAGAAGTGAATTAAAGAATGATAGCAAAAACTCAACATAGACCCCTTTTTGCAGAGCCATGTTATTACTTTTACCTACTTATTTTTCAGAATATTTTTGCTTTGTTTTGTAAATTAATTTTAACTAGATGTAACAAAGCAATAATATTGATTGTATCTCTTTTATTTTGGGAACTATGACAAATTGAAATCCTGGGACATCAGTGTTCCATCATAGTATATTGTTTAAATTTCTACAATCAAACAGAAACCAACCATTATGACTGCCATTGAAGTAGGTCAGCCTTTGTTTTCTTATTCAATGGATCTCTGGCTATTGTATCATGTTTGAACTCCTAACTTCCACTATTCCTGTTTTAGGTATCCTCCTTTTACAGGCCAAGTTTTATACAAAGTCTTGTCATCTTGCCCTTCTGGGTCATTTTCATCGCTCTCTTTCATTTTCTGCCTAGATTCTAGGCTTTCTTTGCAAGATTATCTTCATAAGAAGTGCCTATCAGTCACAATCCCATTCTCGTAGACAACTAATTCCTGCCAGTGAAAAGGAGACAATATTTGTTTATATATGATTTATCAGCTGATTTTGTCACAAATCTTGTGAAATGTTAAAAATAGCCACAGGTCACAGGTCATTCAAAAAACATAATAATGTTGATTTATAACAATGAACATTATGACTTGCATCACTATTATACGCCCTTTTTTAACTTACTTGCAAGATGTCTTTACCTTCCGTCTCTGCATTTTTATCAGTCACAATTTCAATACCAATAAATCTTGACCTTAACAGTAACTATATTTCATTTCTTTTTAGAGCTATACTGTGATTTGCATATATGCAAAGCTATGAATTTCATTTCTCCTGCCTTGGCTCAATTTTAAACAATCAAATGATATATCAAACAACAGCTGTTCACATTGTCTGCACCACTTTAAGGCAATGTATTTATATTCTTTTGAATGTCTCTTTATAGATTGATGTGCCTCATTCTTGTAAAGTTAATGCATTTTCCTCAGGAAATCCTAACACTATTCAGTAAAGATCTGCAGTAAGATCATTACATTACTTTAAATTTAGAGATGCTGTTCACAGTAAATTGCTCTAGCTTTACTATATTAAGTTGATAGTAAGACAGAAGCATTAAGGTAAGGCTTGGATTCGCACTTTGTTGCATGTTATGCTGAGTTGTTAACTTTCCCAACTGGGGATCATGTATTAGAGCCAGGTGTATTTGGCAGGGTGGTTAGGGATATTTTACCTTTAGGGGAAGTAGTGAGAGTATGGAGAGTTATCCTTTAATTTTATGTGATCACATGCATTATTTACATGTCTCAGAGATAATATCTGATCCTTAATTGCTACAAATATTCATAGGTGATTGACATGTTTACCAGGGTTGATAAGTACAAGCCTTGAGATTGCATCATATGATTACAATAGCGCTTATATTTCCAAAACATATCATTGATGTAGCATTATGGAGGCAGAGCTGTGGCAGTAGTTTGATTGGCTGCACCATTTTGTAGAAGCATTTGGAGGCCTCCCTTGCTAAGGAGATGCAAACCTAGTTGCTGTTATCAGGATGTTGCATTGATTTTTCTAGCATGTTGTGCAAGCATCAGTAAAATTGCAAAAAACAGTGAAATTATGTTCCATAAAAGTGTAGTTTCCATTTATTTTTCAAGAAATAAATTGCAGCTTCTATTCAAAGGTGGCTTCTATTAAGTTGGATAAAGTGACAGAATTTATCATTACTTTCTCTACAATCATACATATGAAGCCATTGCAGATCAAAGATACTTATTAATGAGCGCGAGAAGCATCACCATGTCCCATGTAATTTGATAACTGTTTTCAAGTGAGTCGAGGTTGGCTGTTTAATTTCATACAACAAAATGGTCTCTCCATTAGGCGAAGAATAACTACTGGACAAACGAATGCAAAAGGTAGTTTAGCAAGAATTGCAAACTTTGTTAAATTTTGTGAAAAGCAGAGAATACCATCTTGGAAATATTGCCAACATGGATGAGACACAAATATGGGCTGATATGCCAAGTGAAAACCACAGTCGCCAAGACTGTTCCTATTAAATCCACTATTTATGGGAAACAGCAAATAACTGTATGTTTAGCAGTCAAAGCAGATGACTCCAAAATGAAACCATTCAAGTTACTTTATCTTTTTAATACACACATTCAAAAGTGTATAGCCTGGTTTTTTACTGAAAATTCTTAACCCCAAACTGCCTACCGAGAAGGCACAAAATATTCAATATTGTAATTAGCATTAGAAAATAGTACATTACAGTACTGTTGTCATTATTAAGAGGCACTGTACTGCTGTCTATGATACAAAGTACTATACAGCATTAGGAAGTACCATACCATATAAAATGTGGTTTAGCAATTGGTGCAGTACAGTATGAAGTGCAGTATAGTGTAAATTGTGGTATGGTACAAAGCATTATAGAACATGGTGCATTATGGTGCAGTATGGTACAGAAAATGGTATGGTACTAAGTGCTGTATGTTGATTAGTGTGGTACAGTACAAAGTATGGAGCGATACAAAGTGTCTCAGGGTACAAAATACTGTACATCATGAATTACCAAGTAGTACAGTGCATTATGAGTATCTTTGTTGTGATACTGAGATACTGTACATATTTAAATTTTAAACTTCTTTAATTACTGTTGTACTTTACAATACTTTTTCATGTTATCTCCTCAGTAGACTTTTGAAATGTGCCTTTGTTTCAAGGATGTTCTTTTGGTTTTAAAAGCAATACTTATTGCGTGTTTTCTATATGATATTGTGCTGGAAATATTGAACCTTATTTTCGTGTCTGTAGTGAAATATTCATGATTGTGCACAGAAGTACAAATTTAGTTGTTCAAGTTTTATTTTACAGCTTTTGTTCTTCTATGCGAGGCCCATAACTTTGTCATTGCTCTTGCCCTGGTATACCTGGTATTTATTGTTTTTTATTAAAGAATTATTCACAGACTCTTTTTATTAAAATTTGTGCCCTTCCTCCAAGTAACTGGATATGTTTATTCTGGGTCTTTTATGATTATCAGTATTGACTCAGTCAGTCTATATGAATGCTAAAGGAACCTCTTAAGTTATTATTTTTGCTTCTTTCCATTATCAGATTAGACACTGGTTGGTCTACAATCCCTGATACTGGATATCGAAAGAGTCATGCCACAAATTTTACTGATGATGAGAGATTGTGTATAGCGGAAGTAATGAGGAGGGCATCTGAGTTAGAGGTTGCAGAGCAACTACGTATAGGGTAAGCCAAATGTTAAAAAGAAGGTTTTGGAACTATGATGTCATTAATTTGCAATGAAACTATACGGGAATTAAAAGTGAACTGTATGTTGAATAGTTCTGATTTGCCAAACAAAGTTCGTGCTTATCTTTGACTCCTGTTTGGTGCAATATAATAAAATACCTAAATTTGAAGCATATTAAATCTGCCTATTAGGTTGCTAAATGATTACTTCATGTAGGTTATCAGTTAAATGTGTTTAAGGTATCAGCTCTGCACTAACAGTTTTCATTGGCGTAGGTTTAAAAGTTTTGGTGTCGCTAGGTAAGAGCTTCATTGATTCAATGCCATGCTTTACATTCTTAAGAAACGACACATTTTAATGTCGACTAAGACAGTGCAACCGTTTCCTGCTGCCATATGCCATATCGAACTTTTCGGTGGCACAAGAGTAATGAGGGAGCGTTAAGAATCGGCTTCCAATGACTCTTAATGCCACCAGAATACAAAGGGCAAAAGTGGGCACCTGGCTATTTGATACAAAAACGATCATTTGTACTTTCAATGAGGCTCCAAAGTAAGATGAAATTTAAGCGCCAGCGTAACATATCTACTGTGGGATAGTCTCTTAGTTTTCGTTGAAAAATTGTACCTTGAGGCTAGAGCTCGTTGGAATAAAAGAATGCCTTTTGTCTGATCTTATGCCTTGAGCAGGTTTTAACTAGCTTCTAGGTACCGCATGTTTTATACGATGATGCAGTTCAACTTCCAACTGCAAATATTTGTACTAATCTAACGATGGAAGTATGAGTAATATGCAAATAATGCCAATCAGCAGTTTCTTTGGTCTTCCCATTTACACCATAAATGCATGTTCATGATGACTTTGCCGATAAGTTGTACAATTTTGATGTAAGTCTACGAGTTCCATGTACATGTCATACTTCTTTCCATTGCTAAACATTTCACTGCAATCATATTTCATCCGTGATCTTAAATTAAGCATATGCGATCCATGTCTTGCGAGAGTGTCTGGAGCTCTGTTTTCTTCTGCGCAAGTGTCAGCCCATCGCATTTTTTCCTTTCCAGGGAATAAAATTCGTCTCAACAAAATAGTAAACGATGAAGAGATATTCCTGTTACTCCACATTCGGTATTGTTGCGAGTTAAGACAAAGTTGTGGCCACTTCAAGAGACTTGTTTTGTATCAGATTGAGAACAGAGAGGCTCACTATTGTAGCAACTTTTCCGTACTTGTAATAAAAAGGAATCAAGTGTCAAAAAAAGTGTCAAACCTCCTAACCACGACCTCCGATTTGCCATTTTAACAGGGCTCAGTTGCAAGATCTCTTCTTGATCCATTAGAGGCTTATTTTTGAAACAGTAATCTATAGATTTGCCTCTCACTACGATTTTCAATTTTCTTTTTCGTTTTCAATTTTTTTTTTCGTTTTCAACTTTATACTTACGTACGTTGTAAGGAATGGCCCAGTAAAGCATCATTACCATCAGGTCCTAGCTACGGAGTAAATGTCAGTTGTAAAGCGCCTTTGATCATTCTTGACAATCTAAGTGCTGTATACTTACTGTTTTAGAGCCTTGGTTGACAACGTCGAGCAAACAAAGAGAAGTCTTCACGGTGATGGGATAGCGAATTGCTTAGTTTGTGGCCAAAAGTCGGGATTTTTGAAGGAAACTCTAAGGAAGTGCTTCAATTGTGGGCGAGTAAGTTATTGACTTGATCGGCTGATTTTTGTACTTATTGCATTATCGTAATCATGAAATCAAGGTATAAGGGTAAGAAGTAACTAGCAAGAGATCTAACGCTATTGCAGATTCTAAATATATCGATGTTTTATATGTTTAATGTTGTGTAGTGTATACACTGACTGAGGGATTTGCAAAGATTCTGAATGCAAAATTGTGCTGAAAGACATACTACTGTCTCAAGTTTTAATTTTCGATGATAATTTTTAGCTTAGTTGGTCGCTTAAAGTTTCACTTATGCATGTAATTCAGTTTAAGTATGATAGTATGGACTATAAATGTGACGAAGGCCTGTCATTTTGAAGTAGACCAGATGACAGCAACATGCACAAGTTAAGGTAAATGCAAGAAAGTACATTTCAATAGAAACAAATCGATCACCTGCAACTTTTTTAAGTCTCAGAAGAACAACTGAGGTAATATCTGTTTGGGGATATCATGGGCACGGTCGACTTCTATTCATATTCACTGTTCCTACACAAACCTCCTTATTTTGCTTTTTATTTGAATCCTACACCGAATCGGTAGTTTATACATTTCGATGTAATAGACCATAGATGCATCCGCGGGAAGCTCCCTGACCTCTAAAATGTTTTCTGGGGCTCTGTCAGTTTTGGAGTGAATTGGAAGGTGATAAAGTGCCCTCGCTAATACAAGCTTTCAGCAACCTTTTGATTGTTTCGGCTAAGTAGCAGAAACCCTGGGAAAGTTTTTTGAGTGTTTTTGTTATGCAATTGATTCCTTCTGGTACTGAAAAACTTGCATTATTTGCAGGTTGTGTGCAATAAATGTAGCGTGGAAACGAGTGAAAGGTCGTATTTGGGTGAAGTAGGAAAATGTTACTATTGTGTGGTCTGCTTTGAAGAGAAGGAGGTAAGTACAGTTTGTAAACTTTAACTGATATTATGATTTTAGTCCTGTTAATATCTCGTCCTAAACGGACATCACTATCCACGCAAAGTTGGACTTAATATTACAACATTTATTTATTAAGACAGTGGCAGCTGCCCTAATGCAATGATAGTATACTTCATGTGTAGATGAAACAAGTACGAGAGGAAATTACCTATGAGATGAAGTTTTTTTGTGCGTTCACTGGTGCTAATATTTCAAATATTTGGATGGTCAACGGAAATTGTTAGTAAACCCCGCCTATTTGACTTCCTGAGGGGCTGACTTTCGGCATTCCGATCATCAAGGGAGCTGTTACCCTTGCGCAGAATTGTGTAGAGCTGCCTTACCCACATTCTATTCATTCTATTCTTACACATACCTATCCCGTAACCACAGATGATGTCGTTCTGGGCCCAAAGGACTCCACCGTCTGCCTCTGTCCTCTACCAATCTTCTCCTAATTGTCTCTGCCCCCCATCAGAACCCCTCAAATTGATGAGTTAATCCCCCTCTGCTCATCAGGAAGTATGATGAGAGATTGTTAATCTTACTTTTTTGCTATCTTCCTCCTCTTATACTACTTCTGCCACTTCCTTGTGGCACTGACTCGCAAGGCCCGCTAAGAGGTTGAAATGCCCATAATATTTTAGTTTTCCCGTACGGTCCAATTTGCCTGTTATAGTTTCCTGCCGACCTATTCATGCACCTACAATTACGACAGAGGAATGATATCTTCGAACTACACACAACTCAATACTGATAGCATAATCAGTTTTTACTGCTCGAATATTTTTTTCAGGAAAATCGTGTATGTAACCAACTGTAAACTGATATTTGCTTTGTAGCTATGGAAGAGGTCCGGAGCTTGGTTCTTCAAAATGCTGCCAAAATACATTTCACCTGCGGATAGCAACGCAGTCCTTGGACGTGTTAAGAAGGTAATAGGAGTGGCACTTGTATCCCATTAGTTCGTTTAAGCACCTGTTCCTTGTGTTTGTTGTACTTACACTTAAAATATTGTTATCAACTTATGTTTATTTAGCTGTCTGTATAGTAGAAGGAGATGTCTGTCTTTCCTATGAGTTGCACCCATGAAAGAAAGTGACCGTGATAAAGGTGTGGCATGATTCAAAGCAGGAGAGCTCAATTGAAGTAAGGACCATAGTTGTGCAAACCCCCACAGGATGTGTCTGTATTATGACGCAATAGTACCGCGATGGACGATTTATCCACATACCTCAGAAGCAATTGGTTCTGGGTGTCGTGCCTTAGCTATGAAGGGGTCAGAGAGGGACGATCAGTTTGCCCAAAGCTCATTGAAACTTACAGAGACGAAAAGAGACTGAGCAATATGCAGGAATCGGCAACGTGTATTTCCACATCTCTGTACGCAGAGTGGGATTACGTTGCTCATTTAAGACTGCTAGTCGTTTTTTAGGTAATATTTAATAACTGATATTTGATTATTAAATCTATTCTAACAAAGAGACCCTGCTTGTGTGCCTATCAGCGTGTCTGTCTGTCTGTCTGTCTGTCTGCCCTACAAAAACTCTCTATTTTTTACGCATATTCACGAAATTTTGATGCAGAACTCATGCTGGACTCAAAGTGTTAGCGACGAATATTTGAGCCTGATCTCAGTTGACCTACGGGTACCAGGACCTAAAGTGAGACTCTTGCATCCCAGGAGTCTTGAAAATCATGATAAAAAGGAGCAATGCACTTTTATAAATTTATCACTAAAGTAAAAAGCTCACTTTAACTTGAATAAACTAAACTTAAATAAATTACTTATGTTTACAGAAGACCAGAAATGTGATCTACCGTAGTTGATTGTAATGTAGTCTTCATATAAAAAGCTCACTTCAACTTGAATAAACTAGACTTAAATAAATTACTTATGTTTACAGAAGACCAGAAATGTGATCTACCCGTAGTTGATTGTAATGTGGTCTTCATGTTGTTGTTAAAGAGGGAAAAGTGAAATACATTCATGTAGGAAAAGGAAATATAGAAATTACTTTGATAGTAACATAT
>JAAAKL020008470.1:0-15205 GCA_010016065.2 Carybdea cf. marsupialis auct. non (Linnaeus, 1758)
TTTTTTAAAAAAAAAAAAAGAAAGAAAAAAAGAAAAAAAAGAATTATCACTACTATAGCAATAATCAAAATCTTACATATATTTTTAAAAGTATTATTCTGTGGACAGTTAAGTAAGATGATCGAAGGGCTTATATGTCCATGTTAAAACATTCATTTAGTATGTTGCTTTGCGTACTCTCCATACATATATAGTGGACCTTCCCACACCTCTATAGAAACACCGAACAGGATATGATATTTCCATTTATTGTGCATTGATAGTGCTTAGTTTACCTTCCATATCCTTTTCAGGTCCACAGAAAACTCATGAAGGCTTCCACAAAAAAGGTTGAAGTGATACAAGAAGAAAGGAAAGCAACAAAGAGAAATGTCCTCTTCTTAAAATATTTGTTGACAATTAGTATGTGGCCTTGTCAGTTACTGTAGGTCACAATCATGATGAAAACAAGGTAGGGCTCCTGAAAAGAATAAAACCATCAACAAAAGTCCTACCAGACTGCACTTACTGCCTTAAAGAGGCAGTTGATGTAGGTCAAATGGACTGTCTTAACACAAACTCACCTCACCCTAGAGAAGATAGAAGAGAGGAGTCGTGATAAAAGGAGAACAAGACTAAAATTATTGTAGCCAGGAGAAATATTTTGTATTGGCATATAACATGTTTCCCAAGTATTCAAACAGACTCTTTTTTTACACTCATTGTTTAAAGAGATTATCATGTTCCCTACTATGCAACAAGTAGATGAACAGATGCCAAAATCCTTCAAGAATAAATTTCCAAAAACATGGGTTACCACTGATTTCACTGAGTTCTTTTTCCAAAGACTGAGAAACACCAAGGCTCAGGATGTTATGTGGAACCCCTACAAATCAGGAAATACTGGCAAAGTCCTTATTGGCATCACACCCTATGGCATTTTAAGTTTTGCTTCTAATACAGGTGTATGACGGAGATGTATCAGAACGATCTATTACTGAACAAGGTGGATTGATTGAATTATTGGATCTAATGTGGTGGGAAAGTGTGACATCACAATTTTGAAAATTTTCAAATTATGAAAAAATACTCAATTTTCATGTTTACCTTTAAGTAAGAACTCCAGTGGCCAAAATTGAGAGTGTTTCCTTTTCCCAAGATATCAAGATATCAGCTTTAAAAGTTTTAAATCTCTCTAACAAAACCTTGTTATTTGATGCTGGTTCCTAATGTAAGGAACCAAGGAATATTAACAGAGTTTTGACCAGAGACTTTTGAAATTCAAATGCTTCTAGATTAAGTACTACAAACACTACAGGTCTGGTATGTTGGGAAACAGCCTAGATGAGGGTTGCCTTTAGATATCTGTCCAGAGTCAAATCTTACTATTGCCCAAACTTTTGATTTGTGATGTCATCACTTTCCCAGCGCATACAGGTGGTTTGCTATAGGGGGTTCACCTTGTAACTTAAAAAAAGGCACATTAAATATCCCTTCCTTTTTAAGGAAAAGTATATCTTGCCAAAGAACTATAAACCAAAAGAAGAGAAATAGCTTCATTGCAGATACATGTCAGAAGAGCCATCCTGCATCACCAATTATAAAATTTTTGTCTGGAGTTATCACTCTAAAACTGAAGGGTCAATTCCATCCAATAATTTTTGTGGCTTCTCATATTGCAAATCTACACACTGAACTTGTACAAGAGTAGAAGTGGGCTGCTTTTCTGCAAAGACACACAAGGTAAACAAAATACAACAGAGAATGATCCCTAACTCTCTCTGCAACTGCAAATGTGTGACAAAATGTTAAAAGTAAAACATCTTTTAACCTTAGGACCAAAGGTACCAATTATTTAGTATAATAGTTTAGACCTAGCTTAGTCTTTCTTGGGTGAAAACCACTAGCTGCCTGACATTCATGAATACGTGAAACGTGGAGTAGCAAATTTTTACATTTTATCTTTTAGTGTATCTCTATAATGCTCTGCATTTATGCATGGAGAACTTTTGTATATTCAGATAATCATCCTGATTATAGTTGTATATGTGACATATACACAAGGGATACTAAACAGCAGTTACATCGATCCATGGAAATTAAAACTGGGTAGGTTTCCAGTTTATTGTAAATAATACGATCATCAAGTCTGATCCAATATAAAACAAGGAAAATATCATATGCAATTACAATAGTTTCTCTACTCTTGGAAGAAGAAACAAAAGTACAGGACATCTACTTTCTGGGGAAATGGCTTCAGGGAACAAGAATGAAATCATTTCAGAAGGTATCTTATCTCTATATGAATGCAGAGTCAGTAAGTAAGGTAAATATGTAGAGACCTTCTGTGTCTCTTTCCAAGTTACCACAACCTAACTTAAGCATAAAATACATTGTTTACAGCAGGATGATTATCTCCTTTTCCCTCGTCAATTGTGTCTTGATTTATCATGTTCTATAACATTCTTTCTGCAGTGAGTGTCTGGTTTTCTACCATTAGACTTAGGTATAACACTGATTGTAGTCCAGCTTCATACAAAGATTTTGGTTGTGCCATTTTCTCCCATTTGGCCTACCATAAACCAGAGGCACTCAAGTTGGCTATAGAATGTATCAGGGCATGATGCAATACACCACGCTTATGTCCATTTATTGGCTTCTTGTATTGCAACCAGCCTCATAAATGGTAACCCATTCAATGTTTGAGCTGAAAACTGTAAAATTAACTTAAAATTTACATAAAACATCCTTGAGAGACATCCTTGCTCACCTTTATCTTGTGATCGTTTAGTTTTTGCTGTAGCTAGTCCCTTTTTGTAATACTCTATTGATGATCTCAGCCTTGTCACTGCTTCTTCAAGATTATATCCAGTTTCCTGAAAGGCATCTCTAACTATTATCTCTAAATTGTCTTCATTTTTATCTTTCAAATATTTGGCCACACCTTGTATCACAACATCATTGGGTGGTAGAATATTTTGATATGTCTAAAACATAAAAGTAATAAAAAAGGTAAAAGTAACAATCTAGTTAATCAAGTTAAACTGTTGTTTACTTTCTTGACAAAAATAGGAATATCACTGTGTCAGAAAAATCTATTCTCATATGCAGATTTATACAATATAATATCTTGCTTATAAATATGGGTCTAGAGATGTATCATCAGCAATAGCAAGGCAAAAATGGCAATGGCAATTGCTCTTGTTGCTTCCCAAGAAATAGATAAACTAATCAATCTGCTCAATATCCTATAAAATAGTGAACATTCACACCCATTAACTCATCTAACAGTCGCCCTGCTGAAAAAACCCTTGTTGAAAAGTATCATTGAAAACTTCTTCAGACATCCATAATAAGCTTACCATCTTTTTAAAAATTATTTCACTCTGCTCAAGGTCGAAGCCACTACTAGGAAGGGGGATCCTTTCCCTCTTCTATCTAAGTTCATACATTCAAATTAACAAGAGCAAACAACAAACTACAACATCTTAGTCACCTCCCCTCAAATAGAATTTTAGTCACAATGGGTATTCACTCTCTCTACAAACAAGTATGCCACACAAGTGATGGCATGCAATCATTCTGTGAAGCTCTTTAAACCTGAAATTCCAAAACAAGAAAACTGAAGCTATTTGCAACTTGCTTTTTAACACAAATGTTTTTTCTTTCCTGGACAAATTTTACATCAAAGTAATGGGCAGGGCCATGGGTACACATGTGGCACCTTCTTATGCATGCCTTCTCGTGTGATCTGTTCAGCCACACAATGTTCACGGCAAGCTTACAAACAGCCATCAATATCTCATCCCATCCTTCAGCCATCTGCAATGTGGTATCAAATCACTACACTATTGTCTTGCCATTGATCTCTATCATACATGCTCAAGAATGAAAATCTTACAACTAAACATACTAAAGGACCATTTATTGCAATGAGGCCATAAAATAAAACACATTGATGCTTCTTTCAAAATGCACATGCCAGGTCAAAATAATCTCATGGACAAGTAAGTCAACCTTAACAGAAAAGTTCCCTTCATGATGACTTTTCATTCTCCCCTTCATCATCTTCCAGTCATCATTGGCAAAAACTTTCATGTCCACCTTTATCCTTGGCACTGTTTCGATGCATTTAGAAACAAACCCACTGTAACAACATAGCTGATGTTTTAGACAACTCAACTCTCTCTACCTCTGAAAATCTATGAAACCACTCCAAAGGAGACTTCTGTTGCAACATGTCCAGTTGCAAAACATATCAATTGATCCAAATTGCACCCAAGATTATCATTTAAGCAACAGCCGGTTTACGTGGGGTATCTACCAACATCTTACATACAATCCTTAAAATTGGTTTACCAAATGTAGAGCAATAAATACATAAACATTCATCCCTCAGCACCTTCCTAATACATTGGCCAACAAGCTGCCCCATCCTCACTCAATTTGGCATGCATAGAAGAGACAAAGAACAAATTGGACAACGGAGTACCAGAGCATTTCAACAGTGCTGGGCACTCTCTTTCCAATATGGAGGTTATACCCTTACAACCAATACAGAAGAATAACCTCAATACACAGCTAGCACTTGAGCAGTATTTGATTAACTTGGGGTAGACACAGAACAACTGTAAAGGTGATCATGAAATGTATGCTTTAGTTACTTGCTAATAATGTTGTGCTCTGTTTCATATTTATTTTTGTTTTTTTAATATGTTTTTTGTCTTATGCAATGCCCTATTTGTCATTTATCCATGCTTAGTATTACATATATCATTGCAATTACATGCAACCCTATGATTCTTATCATATCTCGTCAACACTTGCTTATTCAAGTGACTTCATAACCAGCATTCCAAATGTTGTCACGTGACCACTCTGTAACAATTCTAACAACATCCTTAGCTAAACACTGTATTCTCTATGAAGAAGACTAACTTTACTAGTGGCAATAGACGTGAATTTGTATAAAATAGTGTTACCCTGCTGTTCAAGACAGATCCTTGTTTTAAATCAATTATACTTAACATCAGTCATCAAATCTTTTTGATCCAGAACTGTATCAGCAAGGGCTTGGTTGTTTTTGGTCCCTTCCATTTTTTAATTCAACTTTCTAATGTTGTATTTCATGATTGCTACTATGACTGTTTGACTTTTGTTTACAATGATAGGGTTGGGCAATGCAACCCCCACCAGCAACAATTCAATTTTTCCCCAGTACTGCAAAAAGATCCCATTGTAGGGGAATTCAGTCCAATCAGTTAAAGATACAATGCAGAAACAGGGATGCCTTTTCCAAGTTGGGGTCGCTGCTGGCTGACATGCTGGCACCAAGGGTCCTCGCAATTCCACCTAGCAATAGCTACCATCAAATGTTACAATACGTGAAATGTGCAGTTACTTTTTAAATAAATACATAACTTTTTAAAAATGCCACCATTTTGATAAAATACAATGAACCACGCTTTCCCCAATAACCTCCATATAAAAGGATTTTGGTCTTTGAATACAAGCCTACTGCTATCCATTGTATATAGCTACTAACATTTTATGACATGATCAGGTAGAACAGTGATTAATTGTAATTCATTTCTGCGCATGGCAAGGTTTACAAAGAGAACTGAAAATGCTGAAAGTAAGGTTTGGTACAAGGGTGTGTTTGTAGATTAACAAGTGACTTAACAAAATTCCCTTAAAATCTATGGTTCATAACACATTTGTATGAGACCAAGTTGCTGCAAATAGACAGATTTTCTGGCGGCAGCATCCTAGTCCCTTAACCTCCATCTGGGGACACCTTCAGTTACAGATGTAGTAGACTACATTTCTCAGACCTCCCTAACCCATTATAACCCAAGTAGATTTCTATACAAACTTAGTGTGCTGTTAACATAACTGTCCTTGGAGATTCCAACCACTTTTAACCTTCAATTCAATTCTGAGCACTACAATGTTGAGAATCAATACTTTTGTCTGGTATGAATACACCTGTACAATCTTTGAAATGAAGGGGTTTTTTCCTGGTTCAAAAGAAACCAGCTGAATAGTGGAGCCAATGACATTAAACTGGAAGTCAAGACACGACAAGATGCCTGACAATAGTTTTGGGTGGGAAGAAGAGGGATTTTCCACCACATTGTAGGGATCAATACTGGATAGGAAGAAGTTCCCCCCCCCATCTTAGTGGGGGGGGCACATCTGGGGGGGTATATGTCAAATCTGTAATCTGTGTGACCCTTCAATAGTCACAATCATTTGTTTAGATACTCATTTAGATCATCAGCCAATATCATTACAGCTCTAAAGTAAAAGTCAAAATATTTGTGTCTGGACATAACTTTGTCCACTCTTACCATTTATGAGTTGTTAACTCTACTTTTAGGTGGGCATCAGACATTACCCTAGAAATGGGAATATGGGCCAAGGATGGGGAACTGACCACAATATTCTACCATGCAAGGGCTTAGGGCAGAGGTTACTAAATTTAAACACATGAAAACCCTGTTTTCTTTCGCCTAGTATGGAGCTACTCCTTTACCTCAGCTTTCTATTTTACATTGACTACAGATGGTATTAATCATGACCCTGCTTACTATACGCACACGACGTACCGTTTAGAAAGCAGCGATACAAATGAACAATACGGTTCTATTGTCAAAACTGATACACAGGGACCTATGATAGGCTGCCATACGCACAGCCACAGGTCATTCAGATCGAGTTTTCTTTATTGTTGTTATAAGGTTCTTTGGTGTAGTTTTCTTTCATGACGTCGGCGCTTTTCAAGTCGAGTAAATGCGTAATCAAGACTAGCCCTACTAGATGCAAGATACCGCAATGTGGCCTTATCATGCGACATAAAGGCCCTTCCTCCTTTGGGGCACAGTTATTATATTTACTACACTGGTTGGAGAAAATGTATGAGAACCCATTTAAAATCACACTCCCAACAACAACATGGTAGTAACACGACAGGGGTCTTACACTTAGCTCACCTTCATTTCCTGTAGCTTGTGCATGGGGTGATCTGAATCTAATAACTTCCAGTGAAAAGAAGCTAGGTACCCTTCCGGTACAAATGCATTTCCTAATAAGCTTGCAAAAAGTGGTAGTTTGTCTTCAGACAGTTCTAACTTTTGAAGAACTTTCTCAAATTCGTATTTCACTGTTGTTACACTCCTTTTAGCCGTCTTTAGTCTGGACGAAGAAAAGTAATTGGGGAAGTTGTACAACAAGTACGCGGGGTGATGACCTAGCACGCCTAAACAGTGCTGTACAAGGCAATAGGAAACAATTTCCTCGTGTACGTCTTCCAGTGACGAGCAGACAATAACACTGCATGCTCGAAAGGCCAACCTCAGCACAGTTTTAATACAGGCCGGGTTGACAAATTCTTTTCGGGGTTGGAAGTAATGTCTCTGTCCCACTTGGCTGTTTACTTTGCGGATGATTTCACGACTGGCTGTTTGTTCAATTCGCCAATCGTGTATCTGTGTTTGCCCAGTGCATCCTTCAAAAAATACTACTAATTCAACGTTGGCTTGGCGAAAACAACGGACAAACCTTTCTACGTTATTGAGAAGTTCAGACCACTGTCCACCACATATCCAGTCTGAGTGTTGTGGGTAAAGATATCTAAGACAGCTATCGGCATGTGCAACAAGGACCTGTGGTCGCTTCTGTTGTTTGTTTACACCGCTGGCATTCGTTTCGCTCCCTTCTTCCTCGAATTTCGTCGATTTAAAATCCACATCTACAACGCAGTCTGGGAACTGTGTCTCCACAAATTGTTGCAGTGAATCAACGCCCATGACTGTCACCTCTGACTTACTTAAAGACGTCACGATATGACCATTAAGTTTTTCTATATATTGAATACTCCATAATGTCTAAATCCTAAGAAATGTGAGTATTTATCGTATATTTTTTCTTTATAACCGTAGTAAATCACATTGCTGTCTGCTAAGACAGTGCGCCATGCACGAGGTCCCCGAACGAAAAAGGACGTGGGACAGGGTCTGGAAACGAAATTTTACAACCGCGTCTTGAAGAAGAGGCTTGCGAGCTGCCATGACAACAAACAGTGTCTCTTATGTGTTTACTGCCAGTTCCATAACACAGTGACGGAAAGAAGACACAAATCGAACATGGCACGAGACCCATATCCTTTCCTTAAATACGAGAATGATAACGACTTTAGAGGCCCAAGGAACACGCAGGTATATTTATTTTAGTCGCTGCAATAGTTGTATATGTCACTATTTATGTCTTTATGTCATATTTTTGCTGTTAGAGAAGAAAGCCATATCAAAGTACCGGTAAGATTACTTAAGCTTAAGGTTTGCGAGTACGGTGTTCCAACAATCAAAGCTATCTATCTTTCTCAACTTCAACCTTGTTAATAGTATTACTCTTTTTCTCCGGTCCGCCATGTTGATCATCTGGTGAAGAAAGTTTTATTCGCAAGAAAAATTATGTCATTTCTTTATTTAAGGTCAAACAGTCTTGTACCGGTCCCATGCATTTGTGAACTCCATTACCGGTAGCCATAGTACCGGCGATGCGGTAGGTACTGTCCTAGCCTGGCTAATCAGACTTTTAGATAGACACTGCAAGCTCAATCCATGAGGAGCAACATCTGGGCTACATGAAAGTAATTTAATGAAACTGTTTTTGGTGTCCTGCCGTTAGGTCGATTGGAATACGGATGTTACGTTAAGGCATGGCAAGATAAAGAAAAGTGCCAACATCTATTCCCTCTAAATTCTTAACATGTCTTGTCGCAAGTTAGATCTTTCGGAAACTGTAAGCATCTTAAATTTTTATATCTTGTAAGGTGTTTTGACTTCTCTCCTTAACCTGTTTGATATTTTCTTAATGCTGCATTCATTTTTAGTAGATAGGTTAACCTGGAGTCTTGCAAGGAGAAACAGCATTGCATATGGCAGTAATAAGGGGATCGATCTAAGACCTCTTGAACCGAAATGGCTGGCTCAGCCATTGTATTGAATTGTGCATTAATTACATCGGTAACTTTAGTGGTCCATTTGAGACTTTATTGTCTTCAGAATTCATTATTTTGGTTTGTCGTAAAACTGTATATACGATACAAAGTTGATTCTGGCTCTGTAGAAGTGATGGAGATGCCATTTTATCTAACTTAGTAAGTTAGTTGGCGTGGCTTAGGCAAATACAGATTTGGAGGAAGTCTCCATTAGCAATAACGCATCAAGCATACACTTAATATTTCAATGGGCTTTATCCAAAATGCAGGCAGATGTGCAGTCGTTGGTTGTGACCTTCACACTTGTGACCTCAGATTAACAGAGTGTTGAGTATCACATTTTTTGGTTATTTTATCGGGACAATTATAGTTCATGTCTAGTAACAGGATGTCTTTTTTGTTCTCCTTTCAAAGGTAAAAAGCCTCCGTTTATCAGGAAGAGCAGCAAATGGAACAGAACCTTGGGTTCGTTTATATAACACATCGACACTTGCCAGTGCCAGGAGGGAAGTTTTTCATTATGACCCTCAGGTAATTGCCATGGTACAAGTTGCATAGTCAATGAAAACGGATACGTTGATTTTTAATACTATTTACAGCAGCATAATTGTTTAGCAGGTCTGCTCTATATGGTAACACTGACACAGCAAACTTTCTTTGTTTATGACAATATCAACTTTGGTTATTAAGAAAATGTGATCGGGCCTTTATTACCTTAAGTGACATAGACACTTCCGTGCATGTTTCTGTGGCAACATGCCTATTGGTGCCTCTTTTTAAGGCTGTTAATATGAGAAAATATGTTATTTAGAACCTAGGACAACCATTGAACTTGAAGTCAGAGAAATGCAGATTTCTTTGGCAAAACTAATGTACCATTAAATTTATCAACTTTTAAAAGTATCTACAACTGTTGTGTATTATTGCCATGACCAAAGTGTGAGAGAGGTTATTTTGTGTGATTTTTGATGTAATAATTGCTGTTCTTACATAAATGTTACTGTAAAGTCCAATATCTACCAGATTATACTATCTATATAGGTAGGTTTTACGTCAACACATTAACTTGTGGTCATAGGACCCCAGGAGATAAAAATTTGATGAAAGAAACAACAAGCAACAAGGTATTGGATTTACAATAAAAGATCATTGAAATGTGAAAAATGCAACATGTTCTTCATAAAATACCTTTCATAGGTTTCCACAGAGATAGGGATCAGGAATCTACTGTTTATCAAACACTGGGTCTGCAGAAATGTAAAGTGTAAGTGTTGTACAGAGATTGTTGTGAACCAAGCTGAAGATAAGTGTCTGTGGTAGTTCTATTATTCAAACAGTTACATGACTGCTTTTCAGCGTGAAAGACATACTGTTTTAATTTACATGAGTCCCAATTAAAATTTGATCCTGAGTCAAGGAAAAAACCAGGGGCTCATATCAAATCCAGTCATAATTATAGGATACTACCCCTTATAACAATTTATTGCCCAAAAATTCTGAAATTGTCTTCAGGTGTTCCTTGAATAACTTTTTTAACAAGTTGTTTAAATTTGGCACAGTTTGTCATGCTGAAGGAGAACCTACATAGTCTTTCTGTGCTTTTGATGTCTTATTTTCAGAGGCAACCAAATCTATGGTCCAGTGTATAGTCAACTGTTAGGGTTTGATTCCGCATAGGACCATTGATGATAACCAGAAGGGTGTCAGCTGTAATTTATTTCCATGTGCCCAGACACTGTCCTAACTTGTTTTATGGGGAAGAGAAAACTTGGGTGAGGCCAGCCCTGTTACGTTAGTCTTGGTGGGGGGACGTATTTTGAAACTGTGCCTTGTTGAAACGATTATGGCTTGTAGAAATTCCTGCAAGACAGTTGTAAAGATCAAAATGTATTGGATAAACATAGATTTCCCTGTTTACTTCAAGATTGATCTGTTTGGTAGGCCCACTGGTTTCATTGACATTATGTTTTATTTGCATTTGCAGGCACCAAATGACAGTCTAGACTTCGTAATAAAATCAAAATATGACCATCATGGCGAGTTTCAAAGCTCCAAAGCTCAAACACTTTTTCAACCTGAAACAGTTGGAGCTCCACACGGGTAAGAAATCTATTGCTTTTTTTTATTTGCATATTCTAATTTCACTGGCTTCCAGCTTTTGTAATTTCTGAACAGTATCAAGGTAAAAAAGTCGCTGACTTTCATTCCCCAGAAATCTAGAAATTTATCTTTATTATGTCCATTGCATCATCAAGAGAAGAACCACTGAAAACCTGATAGATGACGTGGAAAATGGTTGGAATGGATATGACTTGCGAATGAACAGGAGCGAACAAGACCACCTGTGTACTCGCAAAAGACCTAGAAAGGAAATTGACAGTATCTCAGAGAAAGAGGGGATGATCCATGCTGGTCATCTTCATAAGAGATGACCAGGAACGAGAAAATAAGAAGGCAGATAATCGAGAGAGTGAGCAGGAGGGAAGGACAGACGGATGGGTATATTACGAGAATGAGTGAACACATATAGGAAAAATATAGAAGAGATACTCTGGAAAGTAATGACAGAAAATGAAAGACCGTGGTATACAAGTGATGATATTAAGCTCAAAAGGTAGCAGTTTTTCATGGCCCTAAAGCAAATCAGGGCCTCAGCCCCTTGCCTAAAAAATTGAATTAAGATGCCTCTTCTAATACAGAATCGAATAGATGCCCTCGTTGAGCAAAAATCTCTTGTTTGAGAAGATTGTTACTTTTCTGTTCTTTGGAACTTACGTGTTTTCATGCACTAGCCTTTTGCACCAGCTTGAAGTGAAAAGATGAGAAATATTTCGTACTATACCCCAACATTTTATTCTCCTACTCTTACTCACACTCCTAAACTTTACTCTGCATAGTTTCTTAACTGAAATTTTCTCTTTCTTTTCTTTCTTACCCTGCACTCGAAAGAAGGCAGGACTTAACTTCTTGATTGTCATGTTTGGCGTCGATTTTTTTCTGTTTTGAATTGACCACAATGTCTCCATTCTAGTTTCACTAGTAACAATTGGTTTGGATCATATGCGGTGTAACCAATTAAAACATCATTGGACGCAAGTTGCTCATCGGGCTACAATAAATGGGATTTGATAAGCCCTTGTATTCCATTTCATTATCGTTTCTAGTGGACAAGAGAGCGTTACTTCAAGGATATAGATGTCCACATTGTAATTGTTGAACATCTCTGAGCTCATAGTGACTTGAAAATTGTCGATCGTACAAATATTGAACTTAAATGGACCAAAACTGGAAGTATCAAACTTGACTATATTTAAGTTCAAGATTTGCACACTCAAGAAGTTTCAACCCACTCAGAATTGTTGCATTTTTATTACCTATGAGTAGTTGCTCTAGAAGTGCTATTTAGATCTGGAATACCTTTGGAAAATATTTTAAATTATTTTTCGAATATTTTTGTAGTTAAGTTGTGCCTTTAGAAAAACCAGTTAAATTGTGTCCGTAGAGAAATTGTGACAAATGTGACAATACAACTTTTAAAAGTTGTCACAAATACAAAAATCTGCATTAAAAATCTGCTCGAGGGACCCTTGTGAGCGAAGGCCGTCGTCGGCGGCCTTTACGCAAGTAGATGTAATTTTGAGTTATCTCATAAACTTCTAATTTCACAACATCATTTATTCCTTATTTTAAATGCTCAACCTCGTCCCGTTAATTGCAGGCGTATATTAAAGAACCGTCCAGGTCCTGAAGAGCCAGATCCGGATCCAGAAAATTTGCCCCTGAAGTTGGCAGCGAGTGATAAAAAGCAGTGTTTGGACAGTGTAAAAGGAGCCATTCGTAAGTATTATATGGATTTGAAGTTGTACCTCGTAGGAGTGGTATCGCACTGAACGTTGCCTTTACGGGACTCTCTGTATTTACCCTATCTGTTTATTTTTTAACATATTTAGTTTTGATAGGTATGTATTTTTTAGCCATCAAATCAAAACTGCAACTTACTTACCGCATCGATTTTCATCGTATTCATTTCACAGTATCCCATCCTTGTTGGTTCATCGTTTCTGTGGATTATTCTTCTACATTGTGGCCAGAATCAGTTGTTCAATAAATGTTTGGTCTATTGCTAACTTCCTCATTTCTATTGGTAACGAACTAATGCGCTTTATAGTTTTCTCTCCACTGCTATTTTTAAGCGAGTTCTCTCACAAACTAAAATCTTCCTCTACTCTTAAGGCACTGGAAGTCTTTTATGATAACACAGGCAACCTTCTGTATTTATCTGTGGTCAGATTTTACTGGAGTAATCTGCAATTTGGCTTTCTTGTATTTCTTATTCAAGAAAGGAATAAAAATGTTATATGAGTAACTGAATTTACTGAATATTATTTATTTAATCTAAATTTAACGAAAATGAGGCCTGATTCATAAAGGACGTCTAGTAACAGAATGAAACTTTGAACTCCTTTTCCCTCTTTGTACAATATTCTCCACCTTCAGTTCTTTGATATTCAACTTCGTGTTTGGATTTAGGCACCAAAATATCGGTGGATGTGAATTGGTAAATTAAATTCTTATTAAAAACTATCCTGGGTAAATAAAAATTCATCATTTGACATTTGTTGAGTATACTACCCCTTATATCAATTTATGGCTGAAAATTTCTGAAATTGTCTTCACGTGTTCCTTGAACAACTTCTTTAATGAGTTGTTTAAATTTGGCACAGCTTGTCATGCTGAAGGAGAACCTACATAGTCTTTCTGTGCTTTTGATGTCTTAATTTCAGAGGCAACCAAATCTATGGTCCAGTGTATAGTCAACATCAGGGTTTGATTCCGCATAGCACCATTGATGATAACCCGAAGGCTGTCAGCTGAAATTTATTTCCATGTGCACAGGCACTGTCCTAACTTGTTTTATGGGGAAGAGAAAACTTGGGTGAGGCCAACCCTGTTAGGTTAGTCTTGAGGGGAGGGGCAAAAACGTATTTAGAGACTGTGCCTTGGTGAATATTTTGACATTTGTTGAGTATCTTTTCAACAGACACTACTTTGGTCAGTGTTCTTCTAAGTTAGCTGAGTTGGTTCCTCTTCCCCTCATCAGGTCAAGGCCCACTCGGTATGCTGAATCTCTTCATAACGTTTCTGTTTGTATTCTCAAAACAAACAGAAATTACTATGCTAACAGTTTCTTCCCTAGGACTGCCAAGATCTGGAACTCTCTGTCTTCTTACTGCTTTCCTCTTACTTAAGATCTTGACACTTTTAAATCTAATGTTACCTGCCATCTTGGAAGTTATTTATTTTTTTGTCTTTAATTACATCTATCTTTCTGTTTACTAATTATTACTAAGACTTTCAAAAGTAACTCAATACCTTGAAGTGGCAATCCTGTATTGTATTGACCAAAGGATTTAAAACAAAAAACAAACACATTATTGGTGAGATTTTTTGAAAGACCAGAAATGTACAATGAACAGAAAGTATCATGGTATAAAAACCGGAAGACTTATATGCTCCTGACGTTTACTCCACTGCCCGTTCCTTGTTTCTGAGCTTATTCTGACTTGCCACACCTTTCTTTCCCCTTCAGCTATGGTCCTTCTTTGTGAATGACCATTTAAGGCTTTTCTCGGGTTAATAGGATTTTGCATTGCAACCATTTTAGGCCCATTATTAAGCCTTGCATAAAGCCTCGTTCTCAAAGTGTCCAAAAGCAACCTCTGTTTCCTCTTTATTAGACCCAGGTGTGATTTTTCACAATGATTATGATTTTGAACAGTTATTTTTAAACGAGGATGCGAGATCGGGTGCGAGTATGCTATGAACAAATGTTGCTTCACTTTATGTTAGGGAGCAGGAAACTGAAGTATTTATGAATTTTACGTGCGATATGCAAGTAGGACTCTGCATCTATCCTCAGTATTTATAACATTACAAAATAGAAATAAGAGTAAATGCAATAAACTCATATCGCTGACAATCGAAAAACTTCAGCCACACACATGTTGTCGTTATCGAATAGTGTCATTCGATTATTTTCCACGATTCCATTTCCATTCGTTGTTTACATTTTGTGGATTTTAACGATCTTTTGCTTAATGTTTATTGTCTTTCATGTTACCCCCCCCCCCCCCCCCCCCCCCCCCCCAGCAAAAACCTCGTCCGCCCCTGAGCTTGTGGTGTTTAAGCCCCCCAGTTCGTATCCCCCATTCGATCGCCGTT
>JAAAKL020008471.1:0-15885 GCA_010016065.2 Carybdea cf. marsupialis auct. non (Linnaeus, 1758)
CAGGGAAGTTTGTGTTTTTGTGAACAGCCAAGTAACTTATAAATGGAATTAAGAGTCTTTCAATTCCATTAAGACCTTAAGGAAGACACTTTTGACAGGAAAGTGTTATTAATTTTTGGTGAATCAAAATACGACGTTCCCAAGCCACAGCTTCGGAGCATTATCAGTTATGATCTGTCAGACTTAATAAATCCTATTAACGCACCTTCGTTGTTACCTTCCCGATAACAGTAATCGACATTGTAAGGATTCCCATGTGGACAAACCATCCCGTCGTCTTTATAATGACTGGATTTGGGCTGAATTTGGGATCCGTGCTTATTGTATATAAGAAGTATTACTACTGCAATAAATTTGCAGTCATATTCAAAGGCGTATTTGCGACACTTACAAGGGCCGCGGCGATGGCGGGCGGACGGGGGGACATGGTCCACCCACTTTTCTGCATAAAAGATCTGCATGTATATTTGTTGTGATGCTCATGTACCCTGAGTCACCATTCATATACCCGTCACTTTCTGGAGCGTGCCACAGTGCCTGTCTTACAGTAAAACTGCAATCGACTTTGCTCTGGTGATCTGCGTCTCCCCAACAGTTTGTGATTTAGCTACTCTGCCTAGCAAACTGGTGGTGCTTATCACGATCTTCCAATTTATAGGAAGATCATGTAGGAATATAGGACGTTGCATTTTTCATGAGTTGAATACAACTCGAAAAAGGCATCGTGCATTAGCTTTCTCGTATAAGGAAGTGAGAAATTCCCATTTCATGGAATGACAACAACGTTTCGCGCCCATGTGACAACTCAAGTAAGCTTATTTCAAGCTTCGCTCATTCTGACTGCCACAATGCTCCTTCTAACCCCTGATCCGCAGTCACTGAACCGATATTTGCTTGATCATCCCTATTTGGTGAAATAACTAGGCGTTTACCTAGATGTTCTTACAATTTGGGTTTGGGATGCTCATTTGGAATCGCCCCACTTTTCTGCATCATCTGACTTCCCTACTGAGCAAATGAAGTTTACTGTTTACATTTTACATTTCGAAGAAAATTTCGCTCCAGTTACACGAAAATATTGAGAAAAAGGAGCCTATATTGATATGAGGACAGCTTGTCCCATGATAGTGAGATGGTGAATGCATAAATCTGAATAAATTACTTTTAAAATTTGAAAATCTGAATAAAAATTATTCATATAAAATTACTTTTAAATGCGAATAAATCGAGTATGGTTACCTTCCATGGTTACCTTAATATCTTCGTCCATTATTCTAGAGCAAACGCTGTAAATTTGCAAATGGTCTAGAACGTAATTTTTATATCGAAAAATATATCTAAAATGTACCATTCATGATAAACATATATATGTATATATAGAAATGACAACCTGTCAAACAAATTTTTTACCTTGTTAAATTTGGGGGAACTTTCCGTTCATTAGTTATATATATATATTGTATATATTAAATATATTGTAAATTTATTGGTTATGCAGACTTAAAAACATGGGTATATGATGTATTCTGTTCATTATGTACAGTATAAGAAAATAGGTAAAGGATGTGCTAAGATGCCTAAACAGATACTTAAGGAGTCAAGCAAACTAGCATATTTCGCCACTAATAAACAACAATGAGGAGAAACTTCGAGAAATTACACTCGAGATTGTATAAAACATAACTTTATTAATCTAGCCTGCGTGTACAAAATCACAAGTAAGGAAAAACTGAACGTACAGTCTTAACTCGAGCAAGAAGTAGACATCAAAGGGCCTGGTGACGATTCTCCACAAGCAATCAGTAAGACAGAAGTATTGTCCTTCCTCAGTGATTCATCATATTCATATTTAGAGGCCTAGTACTTAGTAGTTACCTTAAATATATATGGCCAGATTCCAGCAAGTATTATTCTATCTTCATAAATCTTTTTATGTAACTTACCTTCGATATTGACTTAGATGATGATCTTAGATGGTAAACTATTAACCTCTGTGCTGACTGGGACGACGATGAAACAGTTTATAAAATGTTACGCTAATGAGTCATATTGGGTAGAACTTTCAAATGATCGGTGTTGCATGGTAATTGACCCAAGCAGGTAAGAGCTATCTGTATTCCCCAATCAATCTTCTCTAGAAACGAGCGAAACGATAACAGAACGTTTCGGGAACGCATTATATCAAATTCTCATTGCCGTGTCTGAGTTGTAGCACAATGTTTGAATCCTAATCCCATATCAGGATCACAAAAGCTTACTACCACTGCCAGACCGATCTCTTACTGTTAACTGTGCATCTGTGCCATTTTCACATATAGGTACTCTGGTAGACACACTAGCAATCATGGAATGCAAAGTAACCTAACAAACACGAATTGCACATGACGCAGGCCAGGATGTCCCACGTTGAAAACACCGACTTCACCACTACACTAAATACCACTGAAAGTCATTTGTTGGTCGAATGTAAAACAAATTAAAACGTATTTGTGAGGCATAAATCAGAGTTTTTTTATGATCTCTGAATCAATAAACAGTCAGGATCAGAAGCTCTAGCCTGGAGCAGGGCTCCTTATTTTCAAGATTGGATCAACTTTCAAGATGTTTGTTGAAGGGTGGTTATCTTATGTGTAGGGAACATGTACGCACGATGAAGTTACAAAGGCAACAGTGGTGGCAGTGGGAGTAGATTAAGGCTACTTTAAAGGCCTTATTATCAAGATTGGATCAACTTTCAAGATGTTTGTTGAAGGGTGGTTATGTTATGTGTAGGGAACATGTAAGTACGATGAAAATACAAAGGCAACAGTGGTGGCAGTGGGAGTAGTTTAAGGCTAGTGTAAACTTCGACGAATTTTGCCAGTATCCAAATGTATCAAAGGAAACAATATGCTTTAATTTCACTGCCATTATCTCGTTAACAATTGATGATGGTTCGACAGATCTGCTTCACTTACTCACAAAATGGTACCCGAAACTTTGTTGAGGTGAGAAATTCATGATTATGAGTAATTTATAGGCAAAGATGCAAGATGTTTGATCTGAACCATATCATGAGCCATGTCTTTAACTTAATCGATAATACAATCATTTGTTTTCTCATCCAAGGAATCAGGTATCAATGTTGCTCATATCCTTTGATATTCAAGCCGTAACAGGGTGGAGATTAAACCTCGCATTGTTGTCCGATTGGGCGACCAGTCACAAAGAGGGACGACCAAAGTTATATGCGGAAGGACAGTGAAGACGTCACAATTCAAAAGTTTTTGGAAAAAGTACGATTTGACTCCAGATATCGAAAGGTAACTTTGGAGAAGGCTGTTTCCCAAATACCTGACTTTTAGTGCATATTGTGTTTAATCTAGAGGCCTTTGACTCTCAAAAACCTCCGGTCAAAACTCTGTTGATATTCCTTGGTTCCTTAAGTTAGCAACCAGCATTAAATAATTAAGTTTTGTTAGAGAGTTTTAAAACTTTGAAGCCTGGTATCTCAGTGTTGGGAAAGGGCAATACTTTCAATTTTGGCTATTGACGTTCTTATCAATAGGGCAACATGACCATTGAGTTTTCCCCCATTTTCAAAGTCGTGACGTCACACTGTGAAACTGCATTGTTTGCCACTTTTTATTCGATGTTTGGGCGACAAAGAGGTCGCCTCTTGTGCGTGCGTTAACTTATGCACGATCTGGGCACAAGAGCCATGCCCAGGCTGGCAACTATGCTTCTGTATTCACTACTCTAGACAAAAATTGGACAAATCTTTCTTCATTGGAAAAGTCAACACAAGTGTCAAGGGGTTTGATAGAAATTTAAGCCTGGTCATAACAACAAAATCGGCAATCATTAAAAGCGCAGATCTCAGTATAACTAAAAAGCTTTCTATTCCAATCTTTTTTTGATGTAGTAGTAGTCATCTTAAGCACGCATGGAATTAAAGGGAGCTTATTGTGCCATACCCAAACATTCTAAGTACAGTAGCAATCGCTGTTCAGTTGGATAATTTTCGTTTTAAATGTGCTTCCAAATCAAAACACGGCATGGTCACATTTTGATATGTATTAAAGCACACGCGTTTCATAGCAGGCTAGCACCAAAGACTTTTTAAGACATTCATAAATCAATGGCTAGCACAAATTTGACCAGTAGGCCCCTTTGTTCTTTTTAAGGAATCAGTCTTTGAAGGGAATCCAAGACATGAGCAAATTAAAAATTGCTCAACAAGTTCATCTTGTGATTTCTATCCACAGGGATTGTCGACAATTCAAGTGGTGTTTTAAGTGCATAATCAAAAACCTGTTACGTATATATTTCAAGGTTTGTTGGAAGGGATCGAGAACAAAATGTTCAGTTTCTGTATGTACTACTCTGCACTTAAATCATCATTCTCTTAAGGTACGCCTATTAAAATTGTTGTAAACTTTAATAAAATACGAGGTATTTTATCGTCAATGCACTAGATGGCCTAAAGGCTACATGTCAGTGTAACAGAAGCAAAATCATAAACAGGGCAATTTCAAACCAGTTGCCCATCCGATGCAATTACGAGTAGATATGGCCATGGAGAAGGGTTTAAAATACTAGTGTCTAAAACAACATAACTGTAGCGTTATCATCACCTACTCGATTGTTCCACTATTCTTTTTTGTACGTCATCTGTACAATCCGATATATCTGCAGTCGGACAGTTACGTCATTGAAATCATTCATATCTTTTATCATATCGTTGATGATTACAACGTAATACACATTACACCCAATTAGTTACATCGAAGTTGTTAAGAAATCAAGACACCGGCTTACCTCAATATGAATTGTTGGCCGGTTTGCAGCTTCGATTGTCAGCTTAAGATCGATTGTTAGATTTAAACAACATCCTTGATCAATGAATAGACCCTATGCGTAGCCAACAATCAATCGCGCTCTTCTTCGCTTATCGGCTTCGCCCCCCGAGAATGAGTCAGATCCGTTTACCGGTAGTCGTGTAGCCTTATTTGTTTCGACGTTGACAACTAGGAACAAGAACAAACAACTCATGATTTTTACCTGCTCGTCGTTTCTAGGCAAAAGTGTTTCGAACAGAGGACAACACTGAGTTGTTGTTGAAAATCGTCAAAGATCCTATTAAACCAGCACGTATTGGAAACAAAGCAAAGATGTATAGCAGAATTCTAGGTCTAAATGACTGAACGTGTCCTAATGTACGAGAAGCCATACACTTAGTTTTGCAATTGTTATTTTTATACTTAATTGTATAGCGTGTATATACATTGATTGTCGTTATGGCTGATTTATTCACAGGCCTTTCTATGTTAGTGAGAACGAGAAGTCGACCGTTCGCAACTGAGGGCGCACAGTTAATTTGAAACTAGAGGTTTCTTGTCGCCACAAAGTCGCAAACTTCGAAACCAAGGGAGCATTCCACCGCATAACTTGCTAAATTGAAAACTTATTTGTAATTCTAGACCAAATAACCATAATCTTCAATAAAGGCCTTTTAAGATTTGAAATTGCGTCAGACTTACGGAAATAGAGGAGAAGCGTTACATTTTGGCCTTTTACAAAATCTTTGAATCTCTTACTTTCTGTTATTCTGAGGGATTGTTGACGCATCGGTAAACGGATTGATGAACATTTGCTCGAGTGAACAGTTCTGCAACGTACATGTTTAGCAAGAGCCAACAAGAAATGAGGTTGTAATATCCTCTTTTTGCTGTTATCAACAAAATGTTTGAGGGTGACGTCACACGGGGAAAATGTTGTAGGCTACTGTGTCATAGCAACATGTGACATAAGGGGATACGTCTAGAATCCAAAAGTTTTTTTTTCTGTAACCTTGCAGGCCTTCTATTCAAAACTTTTAAATCTAAACTCTGAAATGTAAAATTTGAAAAATGGCTTCGGGAGGTTGGTTGGGGGAGTTTTGGGCTGGACTTCAACACATCTTTGATGATTTTCATAGACCTTAGTTTATATAACTCATACCTAGGGTATCAAAGTCAATCGAAATAAATCTTAATCTTTATTTGCGCTAAAAGATGACATTTACAACAAATCGATACAAATCTTCGTAAGGAAAGTAAACAGCCGATATTTAGAAGATATTTTTCTAAATCTCTAGGGTTTAAATACAACGTGTTTAATCGTAAATGAACGTTTCACATCTCAAACCGTGTAAATTCAGCTAGGCAACATAATAAAACATTTCTCTTAGCAGCTTTCATTCCTCTTAAAGTGCAATATGATAATCTTTTCTCCCATTGCAGAACAGACGATGTTCCGACGAAGTTTTTTGAAAGACGCTTGCAATCGGTATCCCCCCTGAAATATGGATTGGGTCTTCCTTACTGATCGTTCGTTTCTAAGAGCCATGAATGACAACAAATTTTGTGAAGGCCGAAATACTGAGGGTCCGTCGAAGCTTTTGTATGGCTGCAAAATGTCTAGTTCATCTGATTTAAAACGATGGTTTACAGATATGTCTTTCTTCTTAAGTTGCTACTAATATGTTTTCTAATGCTACCCGAATGCCAATCATTAATCGTTGAAGGACAGTTAAAGACGAAGCAGGTAAGCATTCAAATAGTGTCTTCTCTGAGCGCTGCGTCGTTGTCAACTCACCATGACCTTCGTGAACGCTTTTGTTTGAAGTTAAACTATTTAAAGAATACATCAGAATAGTAATAAAGAAGTAATGCATCAGCTTTTGAGGGCCTTTGAGTAATCAGAATACCGAGAGAATGCGCGCAAGATCAGCATCCGTCGTTCTCGCAGGATAGTGGTTTCACTGACTGCAGATCATCGCTATTTTAATTGATTGTCTTGATAATAATAATGAAAGATGGAGATTGTGGGTTTGCAAAAAGTTTTCTTCCTAAAAGTCAGATTCTTCATACTTTGGAATCCTGAAACCATGATGAATATTTCAGATTGCTGCATTATAGCAATCAAGCATGCAGCAAGTTCAGGAAGTGTCTGGTGCATGCTTTTGTCTGGGCTGATTTTTTCCATTTGAGTTAGATTTGAAGTCATTTCTCGAGTATATATAGTTTGTTACGTGGTGCCATAAGAACAACTGATGTGAAAATTTGTTGTCTACCAAATACATATTATCATCAAGCAATCCATCAAAAATGATGAAACATTATTATAGTTTGTAGTACGCTGCAGGTGGAGGAACCGCTCCGCGTACGCGTTTGGGTGAAGAGGGCAACTGGAGAATACGAAGGGAAATATCTAATTTTGAGTACGTCTACCCTGAGGCGAATATTGTTAAAGGACAAAAAAGCCGTTTTACTCTTATTGCTCTGAAGCAATGTGATGTCATTATTAACATTTATCTGAGGTGAGGAATTACGGGAGGAAATAAAGAGTGTTTATGGAACATGTCATCGAAAATTTGTTGAAAATTGCCGGATTTAGTACCATGAGTTAGCGCCTTTTGCCCCTCGAACTCCTCCATGGTGGTAAACATGACTTGTGTACCGAAATGTTACATGGTTTAACATTCGGTTAGGTTGGCTAAGGTCTAAGTGATATTAAGCTGTTTAATAGATACGACGGGCTAAAACGCCTTTAAAGTGTGTATTAGTGCCAATCCTGGAACAGTGATGGCAACAAGATCCTTTAAGATCCCTTTGCATCTGATTACCATCCTCTCCACATTTTTACATTTTCATACACATGCCAGAAGCGTATAATGAAACCAACTTCACCGTTTGTTGAATGTACTAAAACATTTAATTTTTATCAGCTGAATTAAGCCAAGTTAAATGAAATTTTCCCACCCGCCAATATGAATAAAATTATTGTCTTGGCTTGATAAACAGGAGATTTTGCATTTGCGTTTTCAAAAGTCCTAAATAACAAGTATACATAAATCTTAACAGTTTTAATATGTAGTAAGTGACGTTAATTTACTTTCATTAAGTTGTTTATATCCTACACTACTTGCCTGACAAGTTTCATTTCATTTAGGTTATCAATGATTTGAAAGACTGTTAGGAAAATGCAGTGGCATAAAAGATATTCAGTAGTGTTCCAGTTTAACTTTATGATAAAAAGCCAAAACCATTCCAAATTATTTGCAATTAACTTGTGCTGATTCAGGGGCATTTAAAAGTAAGGCAAAAAATTAAATACTTCCAAATTGAAAACATCATTATACAAGTTTTCCAAGTAGTTTCGAGGTACATTCTCTATTGTATTTGATCTTTTGATTCTAGTATTATTTTGTTTAGTGTTATATACTGGATAAAGCCATATATGTCAAGATGTGTAGTAAGACGAGAGCTGATAGATAACTCAAGTGACCTTGGTCAGTTAGGCTTACTTATTAAACATAGATCTTCATCAATAGTCTCCAATCCATCGCTCTAAGGCTATAAATCATCCATATTTATGCACCAGGTAGGCCCTATTTTACTGTTGAATCACTATGACTAAGTATACTACATGTGCCATGGACTATCCTAGAATATTCTGCATGCTGATGTCATCATGAAATAGGCTTTTAATAGGCCTACTAGACTATTACATATAGAAAGAGTGTTTATACTGGTAGGCCCTAAGTGTTTTAAATAAAACATATCTCAATTGATTTTAAAATGTGTTTGAATCTATTCCTTTATCCTACAATACCCTTCCAAATTGGCTCCACGCACATTTGAAAAATGACCTCTGTCCACTGAACCATTAGAGTGCTGCTGTTATCATAGGTCTGTAACATTTTTTCAAATTACTTCATTGCCTCCCAATGCTTCATTGATTGAACATCAACATCCAGCTCATCACAACTTTGGAGACAAGCCTTTAGCATCAGGTGACATGACCATGGGAGGACTGCCATCAGGTCCATCAACCTACCTAAAATACGTTTAAATGTGTTTTGTGTTAATGACATGTCCTGGGTTTGAGTCCCATCCGTGACATTTTCTGATCACATCATCTTCCCTTCATGACATAGTATGATATGCTGTTAAGCTATGGAAGCAAGACCAACTCTTAGTTTGACCATTCAATCAGTGATGCAGCCAGGTAAAATAGTTGGTCCTGCCCTATGTTTATGAAGCAGCAGAACAGAAGCTCTTACTTCCAAAAATTGCAGGAGTTAAGCTCCAAACTGAGCCAATATAGGCACGTGCATAACTCACTAGTGTATAGATTCATTACTAAAAGCAATTAGAGGTCATGCCATCAGGGAAAGACAGGAAAAAACTCCTGGTAGTTGATTCCAACCAAGCCAAGTCATTGGAACTGAAATGATAGGCTGATCAGTTGGTAAAAAGAATGTTGTGGTTGACTGCATGAAAGTCCTTGGATAAATCAAGAAACACAGCTCTGAAAAGCTCCCAATTTTTTCAATTTCAGCAAGGATTTCATCAGCAAAATTTAAGAGGGCTGATATCTTAGAGCAACGAGGCCTAAATTCCTGATGTTTTCCTACCATCTCATCTTCATTGACTTAATTTATTGCAATGTTTAGTGTAATAGGGAGCATTCTTGGTGCAAGAGGTTCCTGAATAGTTCCTCGTGAGCCTAGTAGGCAATCACATTTCTTATGAAAACATATACATATAAGGAGAAAATTTCCCTTTTTACATTGTTTTGCATGTATTTAAATACTCCAAAATCTCTTATTTTAGTAGATCAATGGTATTGGGTATATCCATAGCAACTGTACACCAGTCCGTTATTATTTTTGTGTGTATTTATACTGTAGCTGTCAACATAACACAATTAATTATAGAATAAGATATTCATAAGGAAAATAGTGGATACATAATATGTACTACTTAGAATATTACGTATATTGGTATAATGTATCATGCTTTAACTTTAAGATGATCTACAGGTAGATCTTGGACTCCATAGTCTCAGCTAAATTTTACGATTATCTGCATTAATGGAGTTCATTATAAAGTGAAAGCTGATTGCAATTATTGATCCAACTCAGTTACTCTCCATCGTAATCATTATCTAAATATTTCTCACTTTTGGGGGAGAGTATTGAGTATTATCATGGTACTGTTATATATGAACTGTATTCCACTGAAGTGTTCATCATAACTTATATTTAGCTCCTTTGTTGCAAAATGAAAGTTGAGAGGGAAGGTATTTCATAATTTGTATTCTAGGATCTGCATACCTATTTCACACACCAAACATGGCATATCTATTATGCTAATGATGCTAGCAGGTAATTGTTTAGAGAAATGTGATGTGTTGTAAACTAGCATGTGTTCAGATAGAGGGTGTTCAGATGTTAGTAAACAAGGAGAAATCCCAGAACTTGTTTTTATTGATTTGTCATAGATGTAGGTAATCTAAAACCATTGTTGTATATGCCAGGCAAGGTGTTACTTAAGTTCAAAATAATTAGTGAAACCTGCTATGTAACTGGTTTGTATAAGCTGTAATTTAATGATCTTAATCCAAAAATACACCTACCTTATTTGGAAAATATACGTTTGTTTAAGAATGATATGTTATGAAGTGTCCATCTTGGTTTCCATGTAAAATCACTTTGTTGACTTGATTTGTATTGGGTTGTGATGTTATTACTTACCTAATTGAAGAGCAGTAAAAACAACCAAGAATAGGAAAGGGTATGCTTGTATTGGTACTCCTCAGCTTAATGTGACCTAATTGGCATGTAAGTGCCATCAATTCTGATTTGAAACAGTAGTTTCTGCCTTTATTATTTAAAGTAATCAAGGTCCACTCAGTATGCTGAATCTCTGCATGACGTTTTTGTTTCTATTCCTAAAACAAACAGAAATTTGTATGCTTAGAGTTTCTTTCATAGGGCTGGTAAAATCTGGATTTCCCTGCTTTCAGACTGCTTTCTGTGTACCGGTACTTATGATTTTGACTCTTGTACATCAACTGCCATCTTGTTGCAAGTCTTTAATTTCTTGTCTGTAATTACATCTATTTTTATGTTTCCTTTTTATTTCTACTCCTTTCCAAGTAACTCAATACCTAGCAAGGTGGTAAGTGTTAAAACAAAACACCCCCCCCCCCCCAATAATTCCAAGCCAAGCTTCTTTGATTTGTTGTAGAAGCTCAATATCTTGCTCCATCTGTCTCAGCAATTCTTTATTTGTCATTTTTGCCCTTGTCATATTGTGTTCATCCCTCAGTAACAACACATCTCAAAGCTGTTAATTTTGAGCTAATTTGAGATATTCTTCCACTTTTAATATTTCACAGTGATTTTTGAGAACTGACCATATGCAGGTAGTTAGAATACATAGCTTTGTACTCATCTTTAATTGTAGATTCACTTAAATTGATCTTAAAGACATGGATTTAGCTTTCACTTGTGCTATGTGCTTTGGTTATTTTGCTTGAACTTCTTCCGTACTCTTATTGAGTGTGGTAGAATCTCGTTTATTGAACTTCCTATCCTGGTACGTAGGTTTTTACCTATTACGTGTATAAGTCTTTACTGCATACTGCCTTCCACAATGTTATCAAGTATCTTTTCCAAGTCTTCCACTTTTTTGTAATCAAAATAGTGACACCAGCACATCTATTAGTGTTTACCATCTGGTTCTTATTCTAACACTAGGCATGCTGTCATTGTTTCTTTTTATTATCTCACTGTGAAGGGAAAGAAGTCCTGTGACATCACACAATCTTGTCTTACATTCATTTAACTCATCACCCACCATTACAGTTGCTTTCTGATCTAAATATAGTTTTGTAATTAACTAAAGATTGTTTATGGGTGTGGTTATTGTGCTTTATGCAGTGGCAGTTTTGAAGGGTGTGGGGCCCTGGGCCAAAAACGTTTGCGGAGCCCTATGATGTCATACATTGCAAGGACATTCAGGTCTACATGATCATACAGCAGAAGTTCCAGAGCATATTATACCTTCCAGTGGATACAGTTTTGAGTTTTCACTTACTTCCATGAGATTAATATGGGCAATTAGATCATTTTTTCTTGGCATTGAGGTACTGGGCCTCCTACAGGTGTGGGGCCTCAGGCCATGGCCCTGTTGGCCTGCCCCTAAAACCGCCACTGGCTTTATGTGTCAAGAGGTTGTACCTACTTGACATAATTGAAATGTCTTATGGTAGGCCTAATCTATGAAAATGAGATGCTAGTCAATTTGCTTCTCCGGGCTCTTTCTAACATTGGTTACATCTTGTAGGTAGCATTGGTAACTTAGTACCTTTCCCCCTGTGGAGCCACATTGCAGATTTGGTGGATTTGTGTTAAGTTATTGTCTGGCTATTCCTAACAGAACCCTAAGTAGAAAGTTACCCATGTGACTCATGAGGCTTATTGTAAAATGTAATTTGCTCCCCATGGCTACTGGTTTTGAGGGAGAGCAATTAAAATTGATTGTGATCATTTGGTCGCTTCTTTGAGGAGTACACTGTGTTTGCAATGTTGTCCACCTTGTGCCCATTTCATTGATTGCTTGAATCATCTCCACATAAACTCCATCTGGCCCTGTTGTCTTTCCTTTTTCTTTATTATCACTATTTTCATGTTATATCAGATGCTAAAATTGTAGGCTTTGGCATTTCTTGTGGATCTCAATGCAGAATCCTTCCCTAAAACAGGGAGCAAAATAGTTGCAAGCCGTAATTGAATATGTAAACAAAATGGGGCCCTTGTTGTTTACTTTAGCAAAAGCATGAGAATGGATTAGATGGACAGGACTCAGAATATGTAAAGGGTTTGATAGGGCCAACTAGGCCTATTGCTGAAGTACTGAACGTGATTCTATGGGAGATGCAGATAGATTTTGAGCACACTAGACCCACATTATAACACCTAGTAACATTCAATTAAAATGGGGGATTATATGTTGTTTGATAGTAGATTTATGTACAAAAACAATATGTAACTGATGAAGAAGTGAATTTCTTCATTTAACTTAATAGCTTGTACAGCTTACATATGCTATGATTTTTGTATTTAAGAGAGAGCTGTACCATATGTCAGATGGGGGAGGGGTAAGTTAGAGACTTTTTTTCAGAAATAGCACAGATATCTTTCCATGGGCAGTGGCAATAGCTTTATAATGAGAGTTTTTTAAGGAAATTTGGTAATGTCTGGCCTTTTTTAGATGAAAAAGTAGATATTCTCACATAAAAACCCTGCTCCATTGGGTATATCATAATACTTTTTTCAATGTTAACAAATTATGTATATGCTTGACCACACAACATGATATCTTTTGTTTTCAAGGACTGGGCTTTTATCACAAGATATTGTTACAGAAACCAGTTTGGGAGTGTCAATTACTATTTTGAATACCCAAAAGTAAGTATGTTATTTATTTATCAATTTTCTTTTTACTTTTATGTGTTTTTCTGTCAAAATGGTTGATAAAGTTTCAATATTTGTGTAAGGGTGTCAGCATGGCAAGGCATGACAGGAAGACATGGCACAAGTTGTGGTAAGCTGTCTGCACCATTCCTGAAAATATATGTATTAAATAGAAAATAGGGACCACAGTATCCCAATGATGATGATCAAATTATAACCAGCTGAATTCAACAAACAAATTCCAAACAAACTAGCAGATTTAGTAATGACGCTGTCTGTGACTGGTTGGTGTTACCTCAGTCACACACGTGATTATACCAGATTATACCAGGTTTTCATCTGAAGTGTCTCATAAGACTCAAAGTCTCTCTCGACATCTTCAGTAAGACTAAAACATTTGACATTAGTTTGAATCTTATCTCTGAGATATATTACAATTATTGTTCATTTTAATTTGCCAAAACTGAGTCTTTTCCAGTATGTTAAGTTTTGATGAGCCTGTTGTCTATCCAGAACCATTAACACACATAGATTCAGTGATTTTGTTTGATAAAGACAATGAAATGCCGTTTCGTGAAACCTTTAGGGCATCCACAATATTTCTTTGCGCAGAAGCAGAATAAATTGACATGTTCCTTGTGACCACGTTATGCAATACACTTGTTCTTAGCAATGGTAAGCCGTTGCTGTTAGGTTTGCCTACTCTGTGCTGGCTAATTTTGTGTTACATTGTGTCTTGCTCTTTACCCACTTACCTGTTTATCAGTTACCGTAAAATTATAATCTTGCTCACCTAAACCATACTTGCAATCAGGGTAATGTATGTCATATGTTAGATGCATATAGTAAGTTTTTAAGTAAGGCATTCTATGTGGTTAATTATTAGGGTAGAAAAAATAAACAGTGGCATATATCTGCATATAATGAGAAATGCTTGGCTCGTTTATTAGGGATTGATTTATATGTAGGCACGAAAGGGGTTTCTGTGGCTCTCTCAATAATTTTACTTGTACAAAGGATTGAATTAAAATAACTATACGATTGCTGGTAAGATAATGAGATACTAGCCATAGTTATGACTGTCCTCAATTTAAAACAGTAAGTAAGAAAATACAATATTTATGTTTTCGCTTTACGCAGTGACAGAAAGTGTATTTTTATGCATGCCACCTGTAGTACGTTCAAGAGAAAAGGTAATATGGTCTTTACGGAAAAAAAGAGTCTGCATAACTTTGCATTATTTTTTGTACAGTTTGTGGAGTATCAAACGTTTTGTCGTTTTAATGGTGTTTCCTTCACAGATGTCTCGTCGTTCTTCTTTCATCAGTTTAAGCATGTTAACTGGAGTGTTGCTAAATGTAGTGAAACAAAACGGCCATTAGGGCAAGAGTAACGTGTCATTTGGGGATTTCACCCCAAAAGGGTAACGGGACAAACAATACCAGTTGGTCAGAGATCCATGCCCATCGAGTGGCATGTATATATACCAACTAATCCCCACCAACATTAAGCCTATTTCAAGGGACAAATGTTACTTTAGACCTAAAACTAAGAAGTGTCTTTTCATTGCACGTAAGGATACTCGGAATAGCACAGTATATTTTTTCCATCTCCCTCTTCTTTCACGACAGCCCCTCAATTATGCGCACAAATTTGTTTCTTTCATCATGTATTGATTTGAATTTCTTGCAAATCTAGGTATGATGGTTGAGTCGGTAGTTGTTATTTCAGTTGACTTTAAAGAAATATGTAGAAATGTGAAGATGTGTAAGGGGCAATCTGATGAATTTGAGAACTTATTCTCAGTAAGAAGATATTGAAAATGGAAAACGATATGAAAATCGTTGGAGATTGTTTGATTAGATTTAGATTTAACCTATAAAGCTATTATTAACAGATCACAGATAATTTTACAACTCAAACAAACGTTTCTTTCATTACTGACGTATTTGTTACCTTCGGTATCTCCACGTACACATGGTATTTGTATACATAACTTACGTCATTAATATTAGTATTTCAGAGCCGTGTAATCACGTTAAGGAGTTGAGTATATAGTCTGATTGTAAAGAGTGGTTAAAAAAGGTATCGTTTTTTCTCCGTAAATGTCATTTGTAGTTAAGACTTAACAGTTTCAAATAGTCTGTTCCCCATCAAGTCAAATCCAAGTGATTTCTCATGTCAGATGTTATGCATACCAGTGCCTCAACGTAACCCTTTCTAAAATTTTGATCGATTTTATTTTTTCAGTCACTATGCTGCCAAAAAGCAGTATTGTATTACGATTCACAGTGGCCAAAAGTGTACAAAGCTGATAAAACAGTAAGTATAGAACATGTTTATCCGTTTCCCTTTACGCTTTCTTAATTCTAGAATGCCTTTGATATTGTGTCTTATCACCCTCCCCCTCTGTGAAATGTAGGATGTGTCAGTTTCATAGCAGACTTACTAAGGGATGTGTCAAGGGTTTGGAATACTGATTAGTGAAACCTCAAGTAAGATTACTGTCAGTAAGTTCTATGTGGTGCCTTTATTTTTCATGGAGCCGCATGTACTCGTCATGAACTAGTTACTATGGTTCTAATTGTAACGAG